>WURS02298023.1:0-39441 GCA_011762765.2 Rhinocypha anisoptera
ACTCACTCATTCTCCCTTACTCTTTTTCATCCATTCCCTCTTTCTCACTCACTCATTCTCCCTTACTCTTTTTCATCCATTCCCTCTTTCTCACTCACTCATTCTCCCTTACTCTTTTTCATCCATTCCCTCTTTCTCACTCACTCATTCTCCCTTACTCTTTTTCATCAATTCTCTTTCTCCCTCACTCACTCTTCTTCTCTCTTAGTCGATCTCAATTCAAGACCTAGCCCTGAGCAACATTCGTCACAACCCTCAAGTCTCAACCAACCTGATCTCGGTATCACAACTGACCCGTCAAGGCTACCGAATCGTGATGAGTCACCACTCTGCTCGTGTGTTCCAAAATGATCAACTGCTTTTTCGAGCCGAGTGTCAACATGGACTCTACGCATGCGCCAAGTCTTGCGTTGAAGCTAAAACCAAAATCAATCGATATCAGCTATCGTTGTTTAAAAATTTTAAGAAAGAGAAAGTTGTGGATCAACCGGTTTTGATTATGGTGAGATAATTAATAGATTAATTTTTTAAAAATTTAATCAAAGTATAATTACAAATATATATTTAAAATATAATTTATAATTATATAATTTAGAAACCTGAACCTGCCCCTGAAGTAATGAACGAATCTTATGAATCGAATCAAGTGGAAGAAAAGAAACCAAATCCAGCTCTACAAGAGCCAGTTTCTTCAATTCAACTTTGTCCCGGCACAGTTCTTCAAGTTCGTCCCGCAGAAGATATACTTCCCAATGAAAAGATGTACAGGGCTGCATTAGCTGTTGGGCCACCAAAACAAGAGGTAAACAATGTAAAAATAGGTTTTATTTTAAAAAATTCTTTTTCGTTTGGAATCAGATTAAAACTTTTGACTATAAATTAGTACACTCAAAACTTTATTTAGTTTTCTCAACTTAACCAGAACAATACAAATCTGACTATCCCAATCTAACCAGAACAGTACATATTAAACTATTCCAAGTATTGTTATAGGTAGGGATTGCAAGAAAAGCCAATCCTAAAAGAAAGTTTTTAGAAAAACGTTACTTTGGTAGTGCTTTTTAGTATGACTCTAAACTTAACCAGCATTTTTGTTCGGAAACTTTCTCTTTCACTGGTTTGTGTTGCGGCCACTTTCAAGACCAGTAACACAAATTAGTGCACGAGAAAGTTTCCGAACAAAAATACTGGTTAAGTTTAGAGCCATATTTTTAACAAAAAAAACTCCTTGGAAACTCTCATATGTAAATACACAGTGTTGTCTTTTCCTGCAATTCTTATTTTAGAGTTTAGAAATATCAGGGTTTTAAATTCGTGTTCAAGTTTATATTGTTATAGTGGTCAACAATTAAACTGTTCAATTCTCAACAATATACATTAACCCATTCGCTCCCGAAGACGCTATTGTGAAGTATGTATCCCGCTCATTCAAGTAGCAATATAAGGCTTATCTTTTACTAATAATCTTGGGGATCGAAAGGGTTAAATTTTAACTTAAAAAATAAAATAGGGCTCTAAGCTTAGCCGAAACGCTTCTAAACTTGAGTGTTTCTACGGACGAAGCTGCATAAAGGGTCTTAAAATGCAGTGTTAATTGAAATTCGATTTAGAGCTCTAAATAAAGATATATTTTTTTGCAAGAACAGGAAAGAATAGAACCAGAAACAATTATACTCGGAGCAATCAATCAACTTTACCCAAGGCGTCTCTATCAGAATCCGCACATTTGGGTCATAACTCGTGAATCAACGATGCACGCCACCGACCAGGAACATCTGTTGACCGGTTACAAAGAGTTCTACCGTTCAGTCTCGGTTCAAGTTGAGTTTCCCCACCAGATGCAACTGAAAGCATTCGGCGTAGGTCACGTGGTTTTCGAGCATTTCGCGCTGAAAAACGTGATCTACGTTCCCGAACTCGGGTGTAATCTGATTTCAATTCCGCGAATGCGTCATGATCGGAACCCGATTTTCTCTATCAAAAATTCGATACTAAAAATCTACAAGTATGCCGATCGTCAAACGAAGAATTTCACTCGGAAACGATCAATCATCTACTCGAAACTAGCTCGCGAGGATGGATCTTGGGAGATCAGTTGGACTGATTCGATTGCTTTCTTGTAAAGTGTTTGTGTCAAGTCGAGTTTAAAATAGTTTTTCCCATTGAATTTGTTGAAATCATTTCTCTCTTTCTCTCTCACTTTTTTTTGTTCAACAGACTTAAACAAAAAATGTCTAATTGTTATCAAAAATTGTTATTAATATAAAAAATTAAAATGTTTTGTTTCAAATTTTGAATAGCAAACCGAATTAAAACGAGTTTAATATAAATTACTCAATTCGAGTCGAATCAGTTTGGAATTAGAGTTTTGATGTAAGATACTGGTTCAGTGTTGTAAAGATCTAAATAGATGAACTATGTAACTATGTAAAAGCATCAACTGCAACAATTTGTGTTTATATGAGAGAGAGAGAGAGAGAGAGAGAGTGAGAGAAAAAGAAAGAGAGTGGATGAAGAGATTATGCAAAGATTATTGTATATGACAAGTAAAAAACAAGTATATGTGATTAATATTAATCGGCTTATTCTTCTTGTTCTTTCTCTCTCTCTCTCTCTTCTATATTTCTATTTTTATTATTTCTTTATGTCAAGAATATTATTACCCAATTACATAAATAAATATATTTATTTAACATTATTTCTCCCAATAATAATTTTAATACAGTAAATTTATATTACTACAGCAATTTACCCAAATATAACAGAATTTTTTTCATGCTTCGACATTTGCTATATAATATAGAAGTGAGTGAGAGAGAGAGAAAAAGAGAAAGAGAGAGAGAGAGAGAGAGAGAGAGAGGGGAGAGAGAGTATGAGAGAAACTGCATGATTCCCGTCAAAATGTCTTGTTCCATCAGTCTGATTTTACGGTTCCAACAGTGAACATCTCTCTCATTCTCACTCTGACTTTCTTATTCTCATTCTCTCTCTCTCTCTCTCTTTCTCTCTCTCTTTCTCTCTCTCACTCTTTCTTTCTCTCTCTCTCACACTCTCTTACTTGTTTATTTTCTTGTTTTTAATTTTAAAATCTTTCTAAATTGATTTTGTCATTGTCAACGGCTGTGTCAATGTTTTGTTTGATTTTGTCAATGGGAATATCGATTTTTTAACTTCAAATTCAATTATTTTTTTAATAAATGCTCAAGGCTAATTATTAAGTGACATAATTGAATTTTTTTAAACTTGAACAAAAAAAACAATTTATAATTTGGTGTTGACTTTTTGTTTGGAATCAGTCTCTTCGGGGGCGTGGGTTCGAATCCCACCTCTGCCACCAGTTACGAGTCCCAAGCGTAGTAGATGAATGAATGATGGTTTATTGTACAAATGAAGATGCTTATATACAAGGCAGGCAGGTTGCCTGATGACATGTGGCACTGAGTCATAGCTGACTTGGTGCCACTCGTATAAAATGGACAGGGAGGTTACTCACTGTCACAATAATTAGATTATTGATTTTTTGGTAGATAATTGCTTTAGAATTTATTGTGTTAGTAAGTTGAATTTTTTTGATAATAGATTGTCTCTCTCTCTCTCTCTCTCTCTCTCTCTCTCTCTCTCTCTCTCTCTCTCTCTCTCTCTCTCGTTGAGTTCCGGGGAACCGAAAGTGAGGTTAGGTTATTGGGGGAACAGAAATAATATTTTTGAAACGGGTTAAACGGGTTGGCTTCGGATTAAACGGATTATTTTTCATTTTTAATTTTTGAAACGGGTCGCGAATCGGGTTTCGGATTTAAAATATTGACAATTGTTGTCCCTACGTCAAGGTGATGCGCATGATCAGTTGACCAAGAACAACACCATTCTGCTAAGTATTCCTCTTGGTACCACGGATATTCACACCGAGGCGGATCTCACCTTTACCCTGGACATTGCCTCCTACACCTATCGGGTTAGGTTGAACACCGACATTGGACTGATGTACTCGATGTTGGTTGTCGAGATTGATGTCGTTACTAAGCAGTGGCAGCTTTACACCTTTCATGTCGAACAAATCAGTAATCTCAAGGTTTGATTTTTTACATTTTCACTCCTTTCTCTCTCTCTCTCTCACTTTTACTCTCTCTCTCTCTCTCACTTTCACTGTAAATCTAACTCAAACTCTGACTATATAGTATACGGTTCGTAACCATATATGGTTCGTATTCATTTGTCCCTCCTAAGGGTCAACTTTTGTTAGAATCTAAGAAACAGTTAATCTCAAAGTTAATCCTAAAAAGAACAGATAAATACGAGCTTATCGGAATTTTCGGTTTTATCACTCTCAATTCTACACTGTTGAACAAACAATGAAATAGAATTAGATTATCCGAATTAATATATACAGTGTTGCCTCAAGTTTTACTCTTCGAATTTACATAGAGAAGTGAAGCAAAGAGAGAAGTAAACAGTGTTCGATTTATGCATTGAGAAAGCTACACTGCTTACAATGGCTAGGTGTGAAAAGTGAAGCAAGTAAAACTTGAGGCAATACTGTAACATGTCAGAATTTTATAAGCAGTATTGTGTAGCTATATTTAATTCAAGCAAGCAGTAAAAAATTTAAAACAGGTTATTCAAAGTTAGATATTAGTTGGGCATTAAAAACTGTACTACAAGAAAGAAACTACATACCCAAAACTCAAACCCCCCATTCTCGGCATCGAGTTTGGTGTGTGATGTAAAATAATTTTTTAAAAAATAAATGTCTTACTTTATTGGTTAATAAACAGACTTATAATAGTAATGTGTTCATTTAGAATGGTTTACAAAGTAGTCTCTATATCGTGGGATTTTATTCAAAAATAGCATTTATTTTTCCGGTAACATTTAATTTATTTAATTATTTGACAATTGTTTGTTGAAAACAAATTCTTGTCATATTGCCCAAAATATAGCCCAATTTTATCAAAATTTACTTATAATGTTTTAAAAATTTAAACAAACAAAACCACTCTTAGGCATTTTTTCGAGTCTGGTCTCTTTAAACGTTTCATATTTTGTTGTGGAATTTTTTTTAAAGATTGATAGTACATTGAATTAGTCTAGTTAACAACAGTTAAATTTCCCAAGCATTTAATCTGATTTACAATCTGGCACACACTGGGGCGCTCTTTATTGATTAATATGAAGGAATATAATAAATGATATAATTGACAGTGTATGAATTAGAAAATCAAGCAGTGGAAAAGGAATTCATATTTACAATAATGTAGTTGATTGATTTTGTAATTACTTATATATTTTTAAAAAATCTTTAAAAAAGACGTCTATTGAAAAGGATAAGAATATGTAAGAATGCTATTATTAGATATCTAGTCATTTATATTTATATCGAGTTATTTATTTAAATGTTATTAATTGAGAGAAAAAAGTTCCATACTAATCTAAGGATTTATGTCTTTTAAGCGGCTTGAACTAAATCTATTTAAAAACATCAAATTTGATTTGGATGTTAACATTCTATAGACAATTTTAAAAGTGATTTTAGTCTGAGTCACTTTTTAATAGAAATCAAGATAATCTAAATTTTTTTACAACATGAAATAAAGTAAAATTTTAGCAAAATGGTATATTTCATCGTAGAATGTTAATTCCAAATCTCCTCAATCATATGAATAAAAAAATATAAAACATACAAAATGTGTTTTTGAAGAGGAACCAATAAAAAAATCCGTAATTTATAATGGAAATTGAATTTTTGAAAATAAAGTGGACACACATGTAAAGCGAATATGCAAACGAACCATGTATGGACTCGTCATATACAACGTGACATACAACAAGACAACGATACTTTAAGAAAATCTAATTAATAATTATATAATATATATATAAAGCTTTTGGTTAAGTATACGAATTTTTCAATCAGAATTAATATTTAGTGCGATGCTTGAAAACTGTCTATTTTTGGTCTTGGTCGATTCTCATGGATCAATAGAAAAAGGCGCAGACTATTCTAAAATTTAGCAAGTTTTCTGAAATTATACTTGATTTGTCAAAAAATGATAGCAAAAATACGACGCACCCTAATAGCTACTATTGATTTGTTGTTAAGTAAATTGAGTAAATCAGATTTGACATCACAAGTTGATTTATAACTTTTATGTAAAATGTCGAAAACAATAACTTTAGAAGGGATTATCTGTGTAATAAAAATAAATCTTAATATTTTTTCTAAAAAGTACCTAAGTTCTTAAAGTAAAAAATATAAGTTTTAAACTCTTACTTTTAGAATTTATTGTTGACACTAATTTTCTGAGAACACAAAATACTGTTAAGGTATTCTATAAAGAAAATATCAATTACATTAATAATTCAGTATAATAATTCAAAAATATAAGTTTTGAACATAGAATAATAGAATTATAAAAAGTGAGCAAGCAAAAGCATGGCGTGAAAGTAGTTTGATGGACTAGGTAGCGCAAAGCAATTGTCACCGGTCTAATTGCGCTTCGATTGAGTGTAAATGGTGAATGAAGCTTGACTGGAATTGAACTCGGTAGTGTGGTCATCCAAGCAGGTAATCAGTTGTGGTGATAGTGTTGTTGGTGGTGCTCGTGGAGCTGGTGACGGCGATCACTTTCGCTAGATCACTGCTCGCGCCAGTCAGCCTCATCGGTAGTGCTGTTGGTGGCCTAATGGGGCGCTAATGACTGTCCTCTGACCGGTGATTTTCACACTCGTAATCGCACTGTAGCCTGCTCGGATGTATCAATTTGTAGCGCCATGCATCGTAACGTAATTACAATGATTATATTTCCATAATAGAGCGACAATCGGAGTCTCGCGCAAACAAGTGTGCTCATCATATTGAATCATCATCCTTCTAATCATAGTGATCCGACACGTCGCTAATGGTCCCGGTGGACAATGCGCACCTCGGTGGCCAATCATAGCGCCACGCGCGACACAATGGCCCATCGCGCCACCATTACCGCGCCCCCAGGTACCCGTTTTACTCAAATTGATACATGCCACACTTCACTTCTCTTCTCTACCTTCATTGATTCTTTTACCAACAACTATTTGCAGTGTAAACAATTTATAACAATTGACCTTAAATAATATAAATTTACTGTTAATCGTGCTCTTCAGGTACTCTCACACTAGAATTCAATGTTAGTTTTAGTTTGTCACTATTTAACTTGAATGGTAGCAAACTCTACAACACAGGGTGACAAAAAGACCCTTCATGTTGCCGATTAGAACGAGATCAAATATTCAAGTCTTTGGACGGAACTAGGTACTATGTGATTAACTGTACCAAATGATTCTAATTGATCCATTGAGTTTGTTGTAGAGTGCAATGCAAAGCGGCGGCGCTGCCACTGTTCTCAGTGCCATCAAATTATCTCGAAGGCTATCACTCTGTACTGATTCACTTCACACTCATAACTTACTCATCTCATAGAGAGCCACGCTCAATGTCAATAGTTGGGTTTCAATTAGAATAAAGATTTGTATCAATTAAGTTTGGAACAGTAAACAACCACTGTGCCACAAGTTTATCCAATAATCTTCTGTCGATTATATGCTTTATATCCCCTTTATTAATTTACTGTAAACTCTAACTTGACAAGGTGTAAATATCTAAATAAAAATTGATTTGTTATCACTTGTACCAGATGTGTAGCTTGTTAAAATTTTCTGGTATTTATCCAGAAATAGCCTTACTAACCTAGTACAGCCAAAAAAGGCACAGAAGATCTGCTGGCAAAGGTAGTAATTTTTTAATTGGTACGTTGCCGGTGCATTACCGCTGGCCGCATCCGATTGGCCACTAACGAGCCCTCCTCATTAGAGCTGCTCAGTGGCCTAATCCTCTAATGGTCAAGTTGACCAAGCGACTGCGAAGCCTGCGGCAAAGCGCGCGCCGCGAGGCGGAGTCTGTCTTAGGGAGGTGTTCTTCGTGTCCTCTGCCGAGCATGATTTGTCTGCGCCAACACCGAGTAGCCCAACACTTGTACCATAGTCCACTCTTTGCAGGCTTTCTATCTGTATTTTTTTGGAATCTACTTAGAATCGGAGTATAAGCAAAATTTCAAACTTTATGTCAAAAAGATGCTTTTGAATTACATTTCAATTAAATTTGATTCGATTCAACTGAATCGATTTTTTCTAACTTGCAGCAATCAAAACTAATCTAACCTTACTGTAAGTTAAATGGACAAAACCTTAGCATAAAAATGCATTGTGATAGCCCTCGCATTTAACACGAATACGGCATCCCAGTGCTCAAAATAGCTCTACAGGAAAACCGGTGGCCACTGCGGTGGGCTGTTGAAAACCTCTAAAATAAGAAATTGTTTGTTTAATTTACAAAATTGAGATCTTTAGGTGGACAAGGAATGACCAGAAACGAGAAAAATTATTGAAACTCACTTGAGACAAGTCAAAAGCCAAAGCCAGCTTGATCAATAACAATCAACACGTGTCAAATAGAACCTTTTCTTGCATTTCTAAATTACATGCCAACGTGATACTTGATATTTGACCAGTATACTCAAATATATTCGGAGAGTGTCTCTCGCTAGTGTTAGGCTCTCTCTCTCTTCCTTACCACTCCACTAGTGCAGTGAGTGTTTGTTCGCTTCTCGGGGCCAATAGCTAAAGCCAAATTGACAACGATGATTAATTGGTTTCATGAGAAAGTGAATCGAGAGGTTTGCGCGCTAACTTGAACCGCTCGATGCGTGTCTTGTCGTGGCGATTCGTGCGCCATTGCGGCACCACTCTCGACCCTCCATCTTTTGCGGTGGTCAAATCCGTGTTCGCACTGGCACCACTGCAAACAGATGAGAGAGGCACACGAACAAGACACTATTGCAAGGCAGTGGGCAAAAGCAAACACGGCTTGATCTCTCACTAGATAGATGGCAAATTTATGCAAGTGCGCCGACCAGAGCTGCCAATTTGCTTGCTTGGTCGTGGAATGCTTAATCAGAAGGACTGTGGCAGCATGGTGTTTGCCTGCAAAGGCCGTGGCGATTCGTGCTCGAATCGATGAATGGAGAGTAGCACCACATTGGGCCAACCAATGATTCCCGGCTGAAGCAACACGCACACACCTTGCTACGGCACTCGGTACCGTCCGAGTGCTTTAATTGCTCACCTCATCGCACGCATAGTTCAAGCTTAAATTTGCCTATAAAGTGCTCAATGAAAAACTAAGTTCATATCAAGTGAACACTTATAGACTTCAGAACTTCCAGTGTACTTTGTCAGAGTTATATCTGGTGGTCAGCTTGGCGATTGTCAAAAGACTTGTCAGTGACTCGTCACTGGCGTGAGAAGCGACTGCATCAATGAATCTCACTAGCACACTGTTATCGATTTTTCGCGCAATCCAGTGACTGATTGACTGGTGTTGCTGACCCTCGTTCGCGTTGGCGCCACCGCCACCAATGATCAGCCTAGTGATTATCATTCTTCGTTAGGCTACAACTAGAACGGCAGCGATACGCTAGTGCGGTTAGATCAGATCCGACTGGCCATTAGATCACATCGACGCACATGCGCACGCTAGCATACGCAGACTGGCACAGAGGATTACAATTATTATTAATATATCTGTCCAAATGTGTGCACAAGTCCTAAGGCCAAGCTTGCTCGCGCACATTCCCACCTATAATCATAGCTCTCTTCAACGATGGAGCAGATGAAACAGTGCTAACCGTAGCAGTCTGCAGTGATTGTTGTCTTGCTCGCTGCTGTTGCTGCTGCTCATATCCCGCGATCTGACGCGTGCATTTGCAATTCCTATCCAGCACATCTCTCTGCTTACCCGGTGTGAGTGACCAATTTGGCCGCGAGAATCGGAGCGCTAGCAAAAAGAAGTCAGTGGCTTTCTCTCCACTATGTAGATAGTAAGTGGGGGAATCAATTCGAGAAACATTAAGACGGGGAGTATGCACGCAGGCAGAAAACAACTAAATTGTATTTGTCAGTCTCTATGAAAAATGACTGCAAATTATAGTTGACTTTACATTTGTACCTAACTTGCTGAGGGTTACTGAACAAACCGAAAATACTGAAAACACGCACAAGCTCGTTTTTACCCTAACACGAGCAGTCAAAATCCTGCTCTCTATATTAATTGATTCAAATATGCTAATTTACTAAGTTGCAAGCTACGAGAAAATCATCTTGCAATACCTAAGCACTTTCCAGCTCTAGTACTTTACCGGTAACAGGTTATAGATCATCAAATATGTATTGACATTAGACTATTTAGTATGTTATAGCAGTATAAAATGCATAGAAACGTGTTAGTTGTAAATTAATTTAATGTAGATTTAATTTATATCAAATTTCAAAATTAAGCTTTAGGTTTGGTATTCTTTAGGTTGTGTAATGGCTATATAAAACACGGATAATTCAATTTATCGCCACATTTGTATTCAGTGCGTGTTACATGATTAATAAAAAGTATAGTTTTAATATTAATAAAATAAATAAATAAATAAACTATTACGAATAACCAAAAAAGCAAAATAATGAATGTCGTGTGCGCTAATGTCAATTGGGGTTAATAAGCAGATAGGCATCGGATGAGTAACTCATGACAATGGCGACAGTTTGATCAAGTGAAGATGTGACATCACTTTACGTGCCCGAGAGTGGTCCACTAGCCGACAGATGGTGCTTACTCGCCGCACCTGTCAGCACTACTCACATTACTGACAAGGTGCCGTGCAGATTAGGTCTTAATGAGCATCATTAGAACATTAACGACGACGGCTTTTCACTTTGAGAATCAACTTGCATAACTTAATCTGTTTACGTTATCTTAGTATATATTACAAAAACAGCTTAATAAAACTCTTCATTCGCAAATATTTTTAAATGCTCATGTTGCCACTCGTGAAAGCGATGTAAGTTGGTTTTAATAAAGACAATAATTTGGGAAAGTTTTGGACGACAAATCGAATGTTTTATTGTGTCTAAACTGTGCCTACAATGGTTAAATTGGCTCTGGTTTAAATAACCAAGGGTTTTTTAAATTAATTTAACTGTGAGTTCGAATGTTTTTTGTTAAATTCTGTGTTCGATTAAGTCCGAAGCTGGATTGCGACGACTCAATTAGGTGAATAGAAAATCAAATAAAATAATTTTTTTTATTTGGTTTATAAAAATACTAAGTAGATATATACAAGCCAAGTAAAATAAAGAAACTGATTAATCTATGAGTGGAGTATGAATCAAAGGAGAGAATAAAGAAAAGAAAACTAGCATTGGGGTGATATTCATCAAGGATATAAGAGTCGTCTGTCAAAAAAATCAGTGTTGGGTGCCGCTGATGCTCAGGTGAAGAGCATCTCACAGAAGCTGACAATAAAAACATTATTATTATTGTTTTGATTTATTTATTTACGATTACGCTAGCCACTATCTATTATGACAGACAGATTATAGAAATTGGTAAAGTCAAATTGCATGCAGCTGCACTGGCGCCAGTCGGCCGCCGACAATGCCACAACAATGTGCCATCGACGGTGGCACTAGAACTGGGCAATGCTCGAAATCCAATCAAATCGAAGTGGCTCGGCAATGCAGTGAGAGTCACCACCGATAGCCGAGCAAGTCAAAGGCAGTGGAGCCAGGCTGGCGCGGAGTCGAGCCACTACCGATGGAGATGCGTCCCGCTTGAGCCGAGTTGCGTGAGCAACGATGCCGCCACCGCTACTGTCGTGCCTAGTGTACTACGTCCGCCACTCCACGAGCCGTACTTCAATAGCGTGCCCTTTTCACTGTGCCACTATTGTTTTCATCATTACCGCCGAAGTCGCGCCACAATACGCGATAGCCAGCGCAACCAAGTCAAAATTGACTCTGTGACGGCTGGCTATTGGTGATGCACGAAAAGCTAGCCACCGACCGAGAGATGGACAAAGCGGAATGATTGAAAATTTTCACGTCACTGGACTCAACTAGCGCATCTCTGCGGTTGGTGAGCACATGGTCAGCGTGGACCAATCACTCCAGTGTCCTTCAACAATACTTTAGTAGCTTGCATTTTTTAAATAAATAAAGAGTCCTCGTTTAGGAAAAAATGTCAAAAGAAGTTGCATAAATAGTCGTTGAATGGTTTAATCTTAAATCTACTAGTCAAGTGAAGTTTAGGCTTGCAGTCACTCCTTACACGCTTATCCAATTGTGGCTCTTTGTTGGTCACTAATCCAATTACGGCATCAATTAAAATTGACAGAACGCTGTTGTTTCTTGCTTTACATGGGGATCGCAGGAAAAGGCAATTCTGGAAAGATTTTCTTATAAAAAGTCCTATGCAAAGTGAGTGTTTTTTCGGAAACTTTCATAGGATTGGCTTTTCCTGCGATCCATACTTTACAGTTAGACTATCTCCAATGTTTGTCATCTCTGTTTGCAATTGAAGAAAAGTAATTTTTCTTATTGAGGAGTCACCACTTCAACTTCACAAACCTCAGTTACACTAGTCATGTCACGTGACCAGACTGATTTACCCGAGACGTGAGCGCATTAAACTCCTGTTACCAGAGAAGCATAATTTTCTCTATTATCTTAGTGACATCTCGTCTTTCTCTCCTTTCTTTATCTTTTTTCTCTTTTTCAATAAACTTTAGGCTTGCAAGAGAGTCTGTGCCTAAAGTAGCTAGAGTACCTAAAGACCTAGAGTAAAGAATCAGAGATGAACAAAGTTGCAAACAAGCTAAACGCGTCGAGATTGTTTTGTTTGGTTCAAAGTTGATTTAAAAAAGTCCTCAGCACGTGACGTCTGTGTGTTTTAAATGCTTCAAAAATTTTATAACAAAATAAACTTTTTTACTTGAATGATGGTGAATGTATGAGACGGCTTGACATAGATGTCGCACACCGTGATGGATTCCATAAGAGTGGTTGGTGGGGTGCACAGAGCAAATATTTGCCAGTCCCGTGGGCGCCGAACACTCGGCTTGAAGTAGGTTCTCAGTTTACTAGCGCGACGGCCATTAGGAATCAATCAGTCCAATTAGAGCGATGGCGGCGGGAATTAAGCAGCATCCAACTGAGCAGCTACGCGTGCGCTGTGACTTGAGATCACTCGGCTGCCTGCTCCGCTTCGGTCCGATATTTGCTTTGCTAACAGTAGAGCGTGCGCGCGCTCTTCGGCAACCATCGTTGACTGGCAGCATCTCAATTAATCATCGTTCAACGGTTTGAGTAACGGATCGACGAAGCGCGACAATGATTGATCTCATCAAATGTTGCTGGCAACAGCGTAAATCAAGTCTCACTCACACAGTCTGTGATTAGAACTTTTCAGCATCGACATTTTTTTGAAAATTTAAAATAGTGAGAAAAATATAAGAGATTTGGCATAATCTTGATCACTGCTGACAAAGTGTTGACCACCGATTACGCCTTAGGTTAATTTGTTTGTTTAGTGGTCTGCAGAGTGAGTATTGAGCGCACAAGTAGCGCTCACTTCCAATCATCTTCAGTGATGGTGATGGTGTGGCTGCACGTAGCGCCTCAATCAGTAGTGAGCTGCACTTAACCGAGCAAGTCGGGCCAAAAGCATAAGCATTCGCCCTAGTAGATCGGAGCAGTCCTCGATGCCTGGTCATGCATTGCAAACGCACCCGCCACTCAAACACCAGAAGCTACTAGCCCGCCTGTCTCTACTGATGCCACTCTTTCCTCGCACACAGGTCAAACAAAAAGCAGAGACAATAACCAATTAATTAGAATGACTCGCTTGTGGCATTCAGCAAGCTCACAAGTTAGCACTCGGAAACGGTAATGTTCGGTTGAAGCAGAACGAATTCACTTTCATTCCGAGACACGATCTCAGGCGACTGATGCTTCGGTGCCGGGCAACAATTCCAGACGGAGTGTGTCCTATCAACATGGCTCACCACAATGACGACCTTCCACACTACCCTCACCCCTCATCTCGTCGCGAGATGTGCACCGCCAATATTTTCCCATGGTTCGCCCGACTTGAAATCCTGTACAAAGATTATCACGGTATGCAGGAAGGGACGATGTGAAGAATCTAATCGTAAATTAAATTTTTTAGCCAATACTTTTGTAGTTTTAATAATCACTTGTATTTGAATTCAATTTTACAAGTAATAATATATTTATAAATTAATAATTTTTTCTTTATTTAAATAAATCATTAGCTTTAATTTTTACCATGTGTAGTACTACTGTGTCTTCATTCAGTTACGGTGAATAGTGATTCTGACTGCTACTGGGCAGTTGCAGTAGATTTAGCTGTTGCTAGATGCATTGCATTCTGGTCACGTTAGTGAGAACTTCCTTTGAGAAAAACTCGGAAAGACAACAGTCTTGAACAACACTGAAGCTTGGAATATGAAAGATACTTTTCATTGCTACTGTGGTGGCTGACAAGTAAAAATATTGCAAAAAATGAATAGCAGCGTGGGCGCGCTAAAGGCAACAATGGTGATCGGGGAGGAAGAGGGCATTGTGCGACTCTTTAGTGCATTGTTCTGTTCGCAAGCAGTGCATATCTACACTCATTCCTCCACCATCAGACTCACTTGCAAGGCACCATAATGCCTCAAAGGGAGTTGGATCAACTCGAGACTGTTTGTCTCCGTGAGACTACCATAGTCCCAAGTGGCGTGACGCGCACTGGGCGACACTCGATAGTATCAGGTTTCCACGCATGAAACACTTTGTCCCCCAGACTCGACATGTCAATCTGAGTCGTTCCATTGTCACAATGCTTCTCGTGCTCGTATTGACATTTGATCGGGACCTAATTTGTTCCAAATTAGCTGCGTCAATGGAACCATGTAATCGGACACTGTGCAATGACCGGTGGGCAGATAAATCTATCGGATCAGTCACTGCCAGTTAGAAGCATGAGTTGTGCCAAGATTCCAGGTTAAGTCGAGACGGACCATTATGTAAATTCCATGCGACAAAGTGGCAAACTAGGAAAAGACAAAAGAAAAGGACTGATTCGGCGTTTGGTAGCACAAGGAGACAAGTGCATTGATAATGATCGCCTATGAATACAGTGGCCCACCATTACCTATGCTAATGTATGCGCCAGCTGGCTGACATGCGTGTCGCGAGCCACCGATGTGTACTGCACTCTTCACTTGGCACTGCTCTAAGCCAGAGATGCCGCTACCACCACCGCTTATAAGCTTACTCATTCCCACTGCCACTGATTGTCCAACAAGTGGCGATAAACTCGACAAATTGACTCCACTTTCACAAGCTACCGTAAGCTTAATGGCACAACTCGGCACACGCTCTTTCACAGTGCCATCTCGCCTGGGGAAACATCACGTGCACCCTCACGCCATAATCAATCCCGATTTCCGCAACATATCGCGTAAACCTAATCAAAAGTGAGATAGTTTGCGATGGGCAAGATGAATTAAATCAGCCGAGTACGACCAGTGCTAGCCGAAGTAGTAGGTGAGGGTCAAACCATTGGAGGTGCAAGGGACGATGGTAGGACAAGTCTTGGTGGAAAATACACCGTACTTCCCGAGCTCTTGTCGGGGTAGTGCTTGTCATCCCTGCTGGCCGTTGAGTTGGTGGTGCGGCAAAGTCAGCAATGCGCGACTGACTGACTGTCCTTCGTTGCCTGATGACTGCTCAAGCTTTCACTGTTTCACTGTTCGCACCGACACAGCTCGCTCGCCGTGGCGACCACCGAAGCGACCAACTGATGCAGCGGAGCGCGTGCGTGCACGGCCGAGCACGGCGTCTCAGCTCGTTACCAAAATAAGAATCGCCACAGCTACATTGTTAGTTAGTGAATCTGCCCAAGTGGACTAGACCACTAGCCCGTACAATCAGCTTGGCGTGCCATCGATAGAGCTAAGAAAAGTTACCAGAGGTTGCGCTGCTTTGCCGTGGCCAAATAGACAGCCGATCGAAGTGCGTTGCACGCCAACCAAATTCGAATATATTTCCCATCTTACGCAATAAAACCCGCACAGGTAGAAGTCGACATTTTGTCAAAGTGCAATTGCATGCAAGACTTGAACAGATGGACTGGCATGGCGTGCCGATCATCGCTGCCCATCAGAGGCAACGGCATCGAAGCTTGGCTGAAGCCAAATTTGAAGTCAAGAGCGTACACGTTTTGCGTGAATGGCGACCGAGTGCCAAGTGCCTTGTCGCTCCACTGAAAGACAGATAGAGGCAGTGAATCGGTCCGCCAGTCTCACTCAACGCATCTCAACAGTGAAGCACTTCGTCTCGGCTCGCCACACACTCTTGCAGCTTAGGGCTACATTTTGACACAATCTCACTTGCCTCGCTTACCTCTATCTTACTTGCCATTTTAGTCATTCAGTATAACTTAAGTTTGTCTATTCGTCTTAAGACTCAATTGGATATATTTTTTGATAGTCAAGGTATATTATGCAAATTCTACTTGTATTTGAATTTCTGGTTTAAGTTGCTTTTGGTTCTTCCGATCAGTTTTCGTTTGATCATAAGGATTGTAATATTTGATTTAAAACTTTCTTAATTTTAAAATTTTAAATGGACAAAGCATTAAAAGTAAAATCGACCAGAGTAAAAACTGTAAGTAGATGTTATCAATTTTAGTGATGTAACAAATATATAAAATTATTGAATTTACGCAACAGCAGCGTTGAGTGTCTAAACAGACGCATCTAAATACCATTTATACGATTAGGACCAGACAAAGATGAGACACATTTACTAACTGCTGATGTCATTAGAATCAACATTAATCACCAAGCTGGCGCGCCTGGCTCACTGTCACGTGTTAATGACTTGATCTATGGTGCTTGTTGACACACTCATATCTGAAGCGACATACAGATTACCCTCCTCTTGTCAAACAGGTATCTGTATATGCTGTAGGCTCCGGAAATTCAATGCAGTCAATTGCGGGAACATAGAGGGTGAGTAATCCCTAAAGTAGATGGTCTCACTAATTGATAACGACACGAGGTGATGCTCGCATCTGAGTACTTTGAAGTCTCATGATTTAGAATTGCGACAAACGCGCCAAGTTCTCATTAAATTGACTAACGTACAAAGGAAATAAAGAGCAAGAAACTCCTGCTGAGTTTGAGATGGCATGCTCAGCAAGATGTGCGGCAATGCACGTTTTAAAAACTCACGCAGTCCATTGAGAGTTTAGCTCAATTGAGTACAGATCAGTGTCCGATAGTGAGCAATGCAATACTAACGTGAAAATTCAGATACTTTATAGTGCCGAGTTGTGGCAAGTAAAGAGATAAGCGAGGGCGCCAGTGGCTTTGAGACCAAGCCACCGACACCAACTACTAGGTGAGTGGTCTTGCGCCCTGTCACCGCTCAGTGGCACTGTGCAAAGACAATGCAGTGGACATAAAAGAAATTTATATCTTGTCAAACCAAACTGTTGAGTCTGACATGGCGTCTCATGCGAGCTTGTTGACGGAAATGCCTCCGGCCAGCCAAGCTAGATGCTGCAGTGGTCGCGGTGCCGCCACCACTGCCGGACTCGAATCAAGTAGTGAATGGAGGGAAACGAGATTACGGACGACAGAGGCAGATGACAAAGTGAGCTTGCGCCTCGCTTGTCTTGCTAATTCTGTAGACTCGCATTATCTGGACTCGATCATAATATAAAACCTCGGTCTGCTTGACAAGACAATCCAGTGAGCAGCAACAGTAGCACCAGAAGTAGTGGCACAAGTTTCTGTATCTTCGGGAACAATTAAAGATGTGACTTGAGACAAGCGACACACATCGTCGGATGAAGCTAAACGCGATTAAAACTACCAGTTTGCAACGATAACGACTGTGAAGATGAAACTCATCGTTCGGTGTGCTGCCTGGCACCAACTTGCCGCCGAGTAGCGTGAAGTCGCTCACTGTCCAAGCACACAGTGACAATTAAAGCCTATGCCGGTGCTCTGCCCAACACTGCCAACGTTGATGTCCATTCTCTACTGGCTTAGCAAACCTTTGACAAGGAACATTTGACTGAGCATTGTGATTAACTGCAGCATGGTTCATTAATATAAATATTATTTTTGACTTAAATGACATAGCAACATAGCGTTCTGACACCAAAGGACACTGGTTATGCAATTTGCACCTTTCTTGTAACATACTACCATTTCGCACTCACTGTGAGCAACAAAAACTCTATCAATAGGGTACTTAGTCCATCCCTTACTAATCCATTTGAATCTAGGAGTAGACATTTGTCTTGTGGTAGTCTTTGGAATTCATCTCAATAGCTTACTTAACCCATGTGTAAATATTCAAACGTGAACTTTGTTGCAAAGCTAAATTTAGCGGGCATTAGGATATGTGTGACGATGTGTTTGTCGCAGCGTTAGCACCGTGCCAAGGGTTAATTGTCACCTCCATCTCCTACTCCGCCATGGCCTGTGTGAGAAGCCAATTTCGCAGATTGCTCCGGTGCAGACTTAATGCTGGCTGTCTTACCGAACCGTTACGACAGTCACAGTGGGCGACACTAGACAAAACAATTATGCTCCCACTACCAGGCAAAGTATTGAGATGGATTCGTTTACTGGTGTCTTTATTAATTATTATTATATACTTCAGGTGAGCGTCTGAGATGACAGTTCTATGACACGTCTCTGACCCATTGCTGCATGGCTGGTGTTTGTGCACGTTCGATGGGAAGATAGTGTCGATCATGGTAGGCGATGGCAGGAAGATAAGCAGATCGGAACTGATTTTCGTTGTCCATTCAGCTAGTGAGTGGGCATTGACCAGCAATCGAGTGAATAGTGGTGAAGCACACCGGAGAGAAGCGCTACTAGCCTCTTCCTGCTGTTCCTCTGCCCAGTGAGGGCACGCGGCACGAGTCACTGTCTTTCAAATTGAATCAATCGAGTCTGAGTTCACTAGTGAGGAGTACACTCACTCTGCACTGGGCCTTTGCTCAGTGACAATACGACTCTGGTCGTCCTTATCAGTCATGGCCACGCGGAATCGAAGGCTCGAGTGGCGCTAATGTGAATCGCGCTGTAATTGAGCCATTGTGTCTGTGTCTGTGGCCAGTCAAAAGCGACCTTTTGCTTGGTTACGCGCGTCACCTAATGATAGAGATCAGCGAATCCAGCTAACTCCGGGAGCGCGCTCCAATGGACGCAAGTTGGGAGCACATCTGAGATGATACACTTGTGGACTACCGACAGATAACTCAATCCGTGCAGCGATTTGTTGTGCTCCTACTCATTGTGCCCTCACCACAATCGTTCTGCCCTGGCACTGTTGCCTCTCCGCTCAGTCAATGCTCACTCACCGCTAATTCATACTTCTCCTCTTACTCTCATTCATACTCAAGGCAGACGACAATCAATTACTAATCAACAACAATATCGATCAGTGCCACTATTCATTGAGACTGAGTTAGTGAAGATTGGGCTCACTTTTCAAACAAATATTTTCTTTTCTTTTTTCTCAATAAAATAAGAACGTACGGAAATACAATCTAAACAAGCTCTAATCAATCTAATCAAATATATAAATAAATAATAATTTGAATGTAAAATTAAATTATTAAACTTTAAATCTGGCAACAAATAATACAAGAAAGACTAGGCGAAAAAGGTTGGATGCTGATGATAAGATAAACTTACTACGTCAGTGTACTTTCACTACACCAACTATCGTCATTGGTAACTAGCATTACGCAACGTAGTGGCCATTTGTCTTGGTGTGTCGTCAAATGCACTTGTTTGCTCAGTGAAAGTTTCAATTGTCGATGAGACGGGTGCTGAGCAAACACTTTGTCTCTAATGAACACTGGAGGGCGTCACCAAGCACGACTTATCGAGTCATTCAGACAAAGTGCGAGTGAGCGCGACAACCCTCACTGCACCATCATCACTGACACGACTTTATCCCTTGGCACTCGATTCCCTATTCAATAATCATGCTCATAAAAAGTCCGACACTTTGTCTGCATCATCTTAAACACACTGTTTACTTTTCGCATCTTTCACTTATTATCACAATGTACTGTATGTGCTTCTATAAAGCTGATAAACTAGAAAAAAATGTAGCTGCCCACATCATTTCTTAGTCACACAAATAAAAAATATTTTTAGATAAGCAATGAGAAGACGATACGAAAGTGCATGATTGGATAGTACTAGTAGAACAAGCGGGTGACAACATGATCGTTTGGTGTCGTGTCCCTATTGAAGCACCATCTCTAAGGCACCGGCACTTAGGGTACCACTTAGCGGACATAAAGAGACTTATTCCTGTGCGATCTGTGTTGACTGCAATCGTCCCGGTCCAATCGAGCTTCAATCATGCGCATACACCTTGCGTGCACCATCATGCACCTCGCACGGTAGAGCCGACAAGCCAAGTAGGAACTCGTGCGTGTACTTCAACGAGGTGCCGACGCCGTGCGCGCAAGTAGAAGCCACGGAAAGACAAACGGAGCGCAATTGGAGCCGAGCGTAACAGCCAGAATGGCCAACACTGCCGAGTCGAACCAACTCCGCACTGCCGGCACTTCCTCATGCGCAGCGCTCATAAATCTTATCTCGACTAATGATGTCAATCTTCAAGATTGATCGATGGCTCTGGCTAAAGTTTGTCTTTCGACCCTCTGGCCACTGTGGTCTCATTGAGAGATCTATTCTCTGCAATGTTCGAGATTCGAGAAAAGGTGACTACAGTGTGAACTCATTTGCTTGACACACTCACATCAAAACATCTCGAGCTAATGAACCGCCTAGTTGGTGTTGCTTGTGTCAATGCAATGTACCGCAAAAATCATCATCTACACTACAAGATAGCACGAGCCCACCGAGCGAGTGACCGGCAGCGTACGAGCGGTGAGTCTGTGGGCCTTAGACGTTGACGCCTGTGATTTAGTGAGTGCTCGCTGGTGTCAGTACTCACAGCTCTCTCTCTCTCTCTCTCTCTCTTTCACTGGACACAACACGGCCCGTCTAAGCTGCTAATGAATGGATGCCTGCTAGATGGATGGCCGCTCTGACAGACAAACCGACAGAGGCCATTCGAGTAGTGAGGCCAAGTGGTGGTACCGCAGACGAATGGTGGTACCGTCTTCGTACCGCAGACGGTTCGCCCGCCACTATGGCCGCCTTGTCTGCCTCTCGGCGCGCCTTTGACTTGATGTTGTCTAGAGGGAAGACACACGCGGACTGCACGCTGATTACCTGGCGCCATAGATTCGGCGAGTGTTGAAAAACACCGAACCCTGACCGTTACTTTAGAGCATTCAGCAATCAAATATTAGCAGCAAATTTTTAATCAATCTCTTCTTGTATTTGATTATGAAGAATGATTATTGTGAAAGCTACTCGATGACCAAGAGGAGAATGCGCCCTGTCACTCATCCCTCCACAAACTGATTCACCCGTGTACCAAAACTTGGGCCAAGGCAACTGCGTCGACACATGCAAGCCCGTACACAACGCTTGCCTTAAGTGCCGATGCGACGCGTCTCGAACCTGATCATTATCGCCATCATTGGAGCCATTAGAAACAATTAGGGTAGATTTAGCCGAAAGTCAGTTAGGCGCAGAATTGAGGGGTAGCCCGTGCGATCGTTTGTCCAAACAAAGCATGCTCAACGTGATTGTCGCACGCAGCTCTCATTATAGCGATTATCGAATTTGTAACTGAGCTGCACTCGGCATGGCACAGACTGGTCAGTCGCTTTCCCTTGTTAGGAATCAGTTGTCTCTGCCGGTTGACTGCCAAGTCGGAACCCAGCACCGAATTAGAAGTCGGTTGTATAAAGTAACTTTCACTGACCACCAGAGCGAGGTAGAGAGACCGCGTCGCAACTCAAGTCAATCAATGATCACTCGGGTCGGCTCATTACTAGTTAGCACTGATGACCACCATAGTGAAAGATGACCGCAGTTAGGTGTCGGCACCGAGTGCCAACATGCCCTGGCGTCTCCAACTGACTGCTTTGGACACAGTTCAATTAATTTTCACCGCATGTTTGTTTGTTTGTTTCTTGTAACTTAGCTTAAGTGAATTGGTCTCAACCTTGAGCTACACTCGCCTCGACAAGGTGGTAGTGAAGACTGACAAGTTTCGGAGTCTGTTTCGCTCGAGTAAACTAATTTATCTCTCGAGTCAACAGTCAACAAGGACTAGACCTCGCACTTTCGCTTTTGCATGTATGCCGACCGGGCCGAGTGGGTCAGCTACAGCATGTGGAGTGGTTGAGCCCAATCGGGCACGGCCAGTTGGGTAATCAAGTCTGTTCTCGCCAATCAAATTGGCGTCAAATTCGAAATTTAGAATGTTGAATGATCGTCATCGCAATTCTGCTTCTACTGACGCTAGTGCTCTTGATGCCTTGTGACTCGATGGCAGAATGACTGGAGGCGGTTGCGAGTGAAGAGAGTGCACTCGTCTCTGTTTACACTATGCCCATCGTCAGATGCCATCAATCATCGACCTGACTGGACCACTCACTCTCGCGCAGTGTCGCGCTCAACTCGCTTTCACAACTCACTCATTCTAGTTCGCTAGGATCCGACTCGATTCGTAGTGACGAATTAGATCGCATAACAAATTGTTTCGCTGCCAGCAAAGTTCTCACTTCTCATCAGTCAATCCCAGTATGCAAATAGCGGTGATTAGAATTGCCACTGTGCCAGCACAGCGATCCATACTCAGTCATGCTTGCTGAGTAGAAACCGATCCGAGGTGTGAGCAAATTAGACATTGGTGATCAAACAAAGAGATTGGTGCGTGGACACTGGTTACCACTGAAAAACTGTGGTAAGATCGTCCATAGTAGAGTACCAAATGGATTAGCTTTTGGGTGGCCATTGGCCGCATCCGTGCATGCCATCGAGCCATCGGTGCCGGTTGAGAGTGAGTTCAAGTGAGCAGTGGACAAAGCAAAGCAAAGTGGGTGGATTTTGTACGCCACAGACCAATAAAGCGCTGCGATATGGGCAGCGAGGCGGGGCCTGGAGCGCTCTGCGGGAGAGTGCGCCCAGCGATATTGGCGAGAGAGCACATGGCCCGACAGAAGCAGTCAGTCTGTGCGCGCTACACGAGTGTCTGCTTCACGCGAACTAGCTTCACTCTACTTCACTCGAGACTTTGCTTTTTCGCAGCTTCGCGCCCTTCCTCGTCTTCATCCTTGTGACCATTGCGAGGCGCCATATCTGATCAGATAAGGTGCCTGAGAATCGTTTCCGAGAGCACCGCCATCCAGGGGCCACCGAGTGATTCTGTGCTCGACTCATCCCGCATAATAATTGCCAGTCTCATTGCTGCTGATTAGTATCTGGAAAGCATATAATTTCATCAATATTACTGTTATTATCATCACTGTCATCAGTTGGTCGGTGATCTCGTGCCGCCAGTGCGAACTGTCGCCCAGTGCCCGAGCGACTAATTGATTACGCTCGCGCCATCAACTCTGGCCACCAGTGATGCCAGGCTAAGCCAGAACAAGCCACCGCCCCCACCACTAACTCATCCTCATCCCACCTGACCGCATCCCTGCGCGTCAGGTTGTTTTTATCTCTTACGGACCCTTACCCGAAATCACCACGCTGAACCTAACGGACAACTTTGCCACTTATCCCGGCATGGCCGGTACAGTGGATCTCCTGGATCAGGACGTGAAGCCTTCGGCTTTCATGGACATCCAGCAACATGCCGCAGCGGCTGGCTTGGGCATGTCACATCACCAACCCTACCTGAGGTCCGCTTATGGTGGACAACCAGGTGGACAATCGGCGCATGATGCCTTCGCCAGCCAGCAGAGGACATCGCTAGCGAGTGCATATCCGTTCACGATGAACAACTCACCACTGCACAACAGCTACTCACACACAGCCAGTCATCCTTACCTAGGCTCCTACGCACCTCCACCTCCGCCCAGTGTCACTTCGTGTGCGCCTTGTCCCTCACCTCCTCGTGAGACCAAGCTTGAGTCAAGTAAGTATTGACACTGTCACTTTCCCTACGCAGTTTTACCCCAGTAGGGTAAACTTAAATCATTTCCCAATGTGACTGATTGCCCTCATTGACACGCACAACTCAGTCTAATTGGTGCACCCTAGACACGTGTGTATCAACTATCACAACTAGTGTCTTCAAGTGTCAACACGAGTGCGCTAGTTTGTAGCGATGTAGCAGTATAGTTAGTAACCCAAGACGATTAGAAGAGCGGGCAAATTAATTTTTGTTTTCGGGACTTATTTTCTTGTTGGTCATGCTTGTTGAGCACTAAACAAACACTCTAAACGCGACGCTGCCTCCGAAGACTCATTGCGTAATGGTACTCGCCAGGTAGATTTCTCTCTTGCTCTCCTCTTCTTATGCTTTGGCAATAGGAAGTTCCTTTACCTTTACTCTAGTCAGTCAGGCTCTCATGCAACGCTAAAGATAAGGAAACTTCGATATATTTGGAGCTGACACGATAAACTTATGCAAATCGGTGGCAAGCAGGCGGGCAGGTAGTGAAGCGAGCGCGTGCGTTCCTAGCCTAATGGGTTACCATTATTTATGATGATGACATTCAGGACAGCGCGACACTTCACTTGGCGAGGACCTCGGTGTGAAGGAGCTCGCGTCAACATAGCTCCACTGGCACGGCTCACTTGTCGCGTGCGCCACACTCGCACTGACTGCCTACTGCGCGAGTTATCCTACCGTGTAGTTTATATCTCAATTGAACATGAACGCAACCAAACACTTCAATGCATCCTTCCAAATCTACCCGTCAACGATTTGCTTCACTGACTAGTTAGCTCTCCAGGTTGTGCGCATAAGAGCCGGTGACAACAGCAACAGCAGCTGGATACAGACGGGCAAGTCAATGCAAACAGGCTGTGTGAGAGGCTGCTTCGATGACTTTCCCAGCTAATAATCGCCCTCACCATCTCTCACACACTTATACGCTTGCAGCAGCTTGAACAGACGAATACTAATGGGCGCAGATTTTCCTCGGCTTGCTGCACTCAAGCCAACAGTGGCTAGAACAAGTGACTGTCAACAGGTAGTCACCAGCTTACCAGCATCTTACTGCCTAAATGCTTGAATGTGATTACCCCAAACCAGTAGCAAAGTACAATTCTGTTTATTTTGTTTTCAACTGAAACATATTTTATCTTTTATCATGCAACAATACAGACAACTATTTGTTTTATGGCTTTAGTGTTATGATGAGACGGTTAGGGTTACGGTAGCGGAACATGCGTCTAGTACACTGAGCGAGCATCTCACTGACTCGATGTAGGAGCCAGGTGAGTGAATTGGCAGTTATGGCCTCTGGAACTAGCCACAAACCATTCCATTCGGGTTAGACCTCGACTGATGCTCAAAAGAGGCGGTATCCACACAAGCTCCGGTGTCTTTCTAAGGGATTTCAAAGATAAGATCAAAAGATTGTAGCGTAACCAAATGTGAGTTAATGTTTGTAAAATTTTCAGCTTATTCCTTCTAGATTCCAATGTGTTCCGTCATTGTTGTTCCACTAGGTTAATTTATTTACGTCGGGTTATTTACAATTGGATATAATTGCTTTAAACTGCTCTTTTTTTGTATTTCAAAGAAAATTCCTCCTTCCATACGCTCTCAGTTGAATCAAAATTAGTCAAATTGGTTTGTTTTCAAGTTAAACAAACCAATCAAAAAAGTATATTTGAATTTGATTTTATTATGGTTTAAATAGGGCTCTCAGAAAAACCCAAACACCGTAAAAACTGCACTTATCTACGAAAGCAACCTTATAATTGGTCTTAAAGTGCAGTTTTTCTTCCAATTCAAGTTTTGTTTGGGTTTTTCTGGGAGCCCTAGTTTAAACTAGGCTCTTAGCTTAATCCAACTCCCGAAAAAACTGCACTTTCCTCCGAAAGTAACTTAATAATTGGTCCTAAAGTGTTGTTTTCATCCCATTCGATTTTGGATTGGATTAAACTGAGATCCCTATTTAAACATTCACTTAATTTATGCTGTACGTCCAGTTTAGACATTGTCGCCTATTCGGGCGACCCTTTTGTAATCAGAGAATTAATTGAATTGATTCACTCCTGAGTGTAATCTCAGAGCTTGTATGGACACCGCCTCTTTCCACCAATTGTCGAGGTTTAATTCGGACTTTCACTGGAAAACAATCGAGTGGTCTGACAAGCAACGGTGGCCCTCAACTTCACTCTGAGTGATTACGAGAGACGCGCGCACACACACACACACTCACACAGACACACACACACACACTAACACACAAAATACTGACACTGGCTTGGTGTGGCCATGGTGGTGGTGCTCGTGGCGGCATCACTCAGCCCCATGGTCCTCTATTGTTCGATCCCTCCGTCTGTCTGTTGCAGCCGTACAAATGTTTCTAGTGAAATCTGACTCCTGTTCATGCCACGCCATAACATATTAGGAGGTATGGCAGAAACCCACTTGCCAAAGTCATGTACCAAATCGATCCAAAATATGTCAGGCCAGTGTCACTAATGGGTTCACACCTAGACTTGAGATTGGAAGTTGTCCACTTGACACGATAGAAGACAACATCGACATGAGTTGGGGCGAATGAGGACTCTGCATGCCATGCAGGCTCAATGTCTATTGTTTTGTTTGTTGATTGTTATCCCAGTCTTTCACTACAACTCATGTAGCCCGTAATGTTTTCACTTGTGTGGGTTTCACTGGTTTTACCTGTTAATCCTATGCTTAAGACTTGTAGTGAAAGGTAGGCATGTTGAAAGAACGATTGATATCGACCTGCTGGCGCAGTGATTGATGCACAACGCACACTGGTTGAGTGGTGCGAGACACTGTGGCGTGTGCTGTCTGCCGCGCTGCCTGATGGCTTGACTGCTACCGAGCAGAATCGATAGCTCGCGCGTGGTCAAAACTACTAGGACTAAGAAGCTGAACATCGCTGTTCGATGGATTAAATGACAGTTAATTATACGTTACGACTGGGTTCAGATTGTTAATCATTAACCTAAGGCACTGGTCGTAGCCCGACTGCTGTGTGGGATGGCTGGCACCACACCACATGCAAGAGGACAGAAGGCTATGGCACGCGAGGTAAACCAAAGCCAATTGGTGCGTGTCTTTGGACAATGCTAGCCATCGGTGCCGCGGCCAGATTCATTAGAGCACACTAATAGTCACTGAGTAGCACTGTAATCTAATTAGTGCACCACGTAATGCAAACCCACCGCGTTCAGGCCTTTGACCACTGAGCTAACTGGGTGTCCAGCACTAGTGAGCTACCACTCGCGAGTTCTCTCTCTCTCTCTAATCCAGTCTACTTGGTGTTTGCAGGCAAAAACAACAGTCTCGATGAGCCCGGTACTATTCGGGTAAATGGAAAAGGCAAGAAGATGCGCAAACCAAGAACCATCTACTCCAGTCTTCAGCTGCAGCAGCTAAATCGTCGATTTCAAAGGACCCAGTATCTGGCATTACCTGAAAGAGCCGAACTTGCCGCCTCATTAGGACTTACACAGACACAGGTAAGCGTGCCGAACCAAAACAAAAAGTTAGAGAAGGGCCAGTCGATAACAATCTTGCACACACTCGATAACAATCTCATCACTCAAAGTGACACCAAGAGTCGAGGCAAGACCGTGGCCAAGTGGGGCCAACACTGGCTTTTTTGAGGTGACAGTTTTCTCATGTCAGATCGGCGGGGAGTATTGGTCTAACCGAGCGCAAGCTTCACTCAGCAGGCCAGTCTGGTCCTTCTCGGTACCGAGACCAACGGGGTAAGGCGAACAGAGGGGACGCGTGCAGCGCTTCCATTAGTGCACTTAGTGTCCATTAGCACCACTGTCACCTTGCTCGCTGTTGATGGCAGGCGATGATCACTGGCACCTCCGATTTGCCACCAGTCCCAATGGCAACATAGCGATCGCTGTGCAAATCCAGTCAGTACTTGCCTTGTCTCAGAACAATCGTGTTCGTCGTGCACTATGACGCGCGAAAAATCTTGGCAAAACACACAATAGCAGACGAACATTGAAGCACAAGTGTAACAATCAAGAAGCCAGCTAGACTGATTGCGCAAGGTGTTAATTGGCCCGGGAGAGCTCTACTCTAATTACTGCGTGCATAGATAGGTGCAGATACCTGATGCCAGTATGGTTCATGCAAAAAGACAAAACCGATTGCAAACCGGCAAGGTTTTGGTACTCTCTCGCTAGAGACTGGATCGCTCCACTAGCACAAACCGTGTACGGGTTCCTAGTGAGAACATGCAAAACATAATGAATACGTAGATGACCGCTAATTATAATGAACGACAACAACAATTGAGATGTAGCCCAACAGCGAGTGCTTGGTCGCTCCATGCTCGGCATTGATTTGGTCGATCGCTCACTCTGTCCCCAGGTTCACTGCCAAACTGTACCAACGCAGTAGCACTGGACGCGTTTGCAAATTGAATACAGATGGAGATTCCCACTAGAAATTCACACACAGACACACATAGAGAAACACGCACACTTAGAGCTGCATTTCGCTAGCTTGCGTGAGTCAATTGCAAAACAAATGTCATAGAACAAAAAATTAATTTCTGTTTGGCGAAGAACACATGCAAATGTAGACAGATAATGTAGGATCGATGAGTATTGCAAGTAATGAAATCGATTGAAATAGGATTGATTCTATTGAGCTAACATCGAGGTCCAAAATTTTAAACGGATGTTTCATTGTGTTCTGTTGCAAAAAAACAAACCTTCGAATCAACTCTGTGTGATCTCCATAGTAGGTTTAACTGGCCAGTTAGCGATAGAATGGATCAAACCTACGTGCAATCTCACAGTTAGATCGCATTTTTAAAGTCAAGTGAGCCTCAGTGCGAGCATCCATGTTTTTGCATAAATTATACTAGTCTTTAAAAATGATAAACTTTCTAATGCATTAGACTATCATTAGTCATCGGCGAAGTGGATGCCGATCAGCTCACAACGATGGTGAGAATATGGGCGAGAACATAGTCTGCAGCCAAGAATTGGTGCCGCCACCACTCGAGGCATCGAGAGATGCAGTCGGGCGAGCGTGAGCCTTCATTTATTATCGGCATTGAATTAAGGTGTGGGTAAGATGACAAAATGAACTGAGTGGCAGTGGTCTGGTAGTGGTAACTCAATGGCTTGCACCAGCCATCGGCAATGCTCGCGAGGCAAGTAACGCTGCACCTCGACGCCAGCACTCGTTTGCCTTGGCATCTCTAGACTGAACCGCGGCACCACAGCCACATGATACCTCCGTGCAGGCAAGCAAACAGGCGGCCAAGCATCTATCCAATGCCTTTCATTGTTTTGTGCGAGTAGTCTTTTCCTCGCGGCGCCCGATCGAAATCAGCCAAGCAGTGCCGTACAATACTCTAGTAGTAGCAGCCAGAAATCCCTCAGTCTGCCTTTGCTTTTGACAGACAGAAATGGAGCTTACTCTTCGTATTGCGATCAGACATCGCTCACTTCTGATGGCAATACGAGGAGTCTCGAGCGATAGTGGACGCGTTGGATTTGCCACTTTGCAACGGGCGAGTGCATCGTGTGAGAGCTAGGCGGCGTACTCTGCCGTCTGGCACACGCTCGCGCGAGCTCTACTCTACTCGAGCTCCTACTCACCACCAGCCTGGCCTCTTTTGTCTGTCTGGCATTGTTTTAAGCAAACAAACCACAATGGCAGGTGAATTGTCGGCCTCACTAGTGTAGCTACGGTACTGCCGTCGGTGCTGTCTGCTGATCTCAGCATGACCCATGCACATTATCGAACGAATCGCCATCGCTGATTTGCAATAACTCTTTGCAACCAATCGACCCCAGTCGCTTTGTGTTTGCCTCGATGCCGCTCGTACCTGTCAGATTCTGTCTGCACCGACACCGCGGACACGCTGTCGATTGACGGTTCGGCCGACTTCGAAACGGTCGAAACAAGCATAAACAAGTCGAACTTATGATGAGTCTGATGAGCTTTAGCATGTTTCATTGACCAGATTCGATGTTGGCACGGAAATGCCGACGCATCACGCAACAGTGACCGGGGTGACTCCATCGACAAGTGACCGACCGGTGACACTAGCGACCGGTGTGCGAAACGACAGCTCGGACACGTTTGTGTGGCTCAATTGCTTCACTTCCTCAATTCCTTGTCATTACTCAGCGCAGAGTGTCTAGCACGCACCGATACGAATGGCCAGTTTGCGCGCGCACACGCACGCAATCACTCACTCATAATGCGGCGTGTCAAAGCAGCGCTCGATTGAGCAAGACACGGATCACTTGGCATGCTCGGTTCGGTCAATAAGATCGCTGATCTAAATCCGGTCACTCAACAGCACGCTTTCCGGACCTTTCCGCACTTCACTAACGTGTCATCTCTGTCTTTTCTCACAGGTTAAGATCTGGTTTCAGAATCGCAGGAGTAAATACAAAAAAATGCTCAAGTCTACGAATCCGGGAGGAGTACCTTCAGGACCTTCGCCAACTGGCAACGGGGGCAATTCAAGTGGCTCCAGCTTGGGTCAGCCTCCCAACGCTTCAACTCCGCAGACACCACCTGAGACACCGGAGACGCACTCGCCACCCAGCGTAGGCCCCCCGAGCTCGATGTTATCCACGCCCAATGCCTCGTTGATACCGGGCAATGTTCCTCTCTCCAGTGCAGTCAGTCCACCCGCAATGAGTCCGCCAATTACCTCATGGGATATGAACCCGACCAAGGCAGCCATGGCCAACAGCTTCATTCCTCAGTACTCGTGGTATCACCACGGGCATGATCCCTCTATCAACCAACAGTTATTGACGTAATGCCAGTGGGTGGTTTTTCCCATTCACTACCACGATGCCTGTACAGCTACCAACACCTTCAGCCAAGCCGAGCCAAGAAAGCTGGGTACCAAGCACAACCCAAGCGATGTTTCGATCGTTGCTCGAGCCCACTGGTGACCACCAATTGCGCTCTATCATTATTGAGCCAGAGCACTATTGATTGATCCAAATGAATACTCTTTACTTTTTGTTGTGGTTGTTAGTGTTATCAAAGCCGTTAAGCATACGGCAAGTAGGCACCGCTTGTCAATCACAAGTTGGGTGGCTATGACTCCCATTGGCTCGTTCATCATCATGTAAAGTAAACACACACACACATACTCATTGTCACCATCACACATAGAAGGCTGCGCTGGTCCCACTGACTCTTTTTAGATCGATCCCAAATGCTTGAGTCAGGGCAAAGCTTTTCGTTTTTCACTCATCTGTAAATATCAAATAGATTTTGAAATGTAATTCTAATAAAAAAACTAAGTTATTGCTCTTCTCTAATCAACCTATGTGAATGTAGCTGGGGGCTGAAAGTGGCGAAAGCACGCGGCAAGCGAAGCACGACGCGAGGTTGTGCACGAAGCGATGGCACGCCACTCACGACTTATTCGCCAACGACAGTGACGACGCCGCGCGCTCCCGTGCCAAAGGCAACTCTCCACACTCGATGTCGGTAAGCGTTGTTGAGGCTAAAATAAACAAAGGCCACTGAAAAATGAAAGAGTTTGTGTGCCATCTCGAGATATGCTATTGCAAACATAGCTTCTACGTACTGTTGATCGCATTGCATTTCCAAATCCATTGATCATGCTTATCACTTAAAATGTCCAATTCTGATTGTGCATTGATATCGAAAGGTCGACCAGTGGCGACTAGTGATCTGTGAAATTACCCCACTAGTGTCACTAGTGCTTGATCACTAATCGCATCTGCAGATGTAACACGTTTACTTTAGATAATTTTTATTACCATGTACAACTAAATTAAGCTACTAGTTAATATGTAAATAGACAAAGATTTGCAATTAGTAGAGCACCAACAAGACCAAATTGGCGTTTAGAGGGGTAATGTGTGGGTCAAGAACAGCACAGAATGGAACAATAGACTAGACGGGGGGAAACAAATCAGTGAGGGATGCAGTGACACACAGGCAGTGAAAGTGCGACCCACTGGACTGAAGCTATTGTTCACCACCCGAATCATGCAGCGAGATGAAGCAATGTAGTGTACCCACTGGTGGTGGAAGCATGGTAGCATTGTACATGACCAGTGGCATCGAGTGGAATCGTACGCGTTTAGCTCACTCCATCCCTAAGTGCCAGATAGTGATGGCAGAGATGCAGAACAGCGTAATCTGACACTGGCGATTGAAGGTACATGACTTGTTGTAGTGCTTTAGCATGCATTTTTGGGGACACATTGCTGGTGAGCATCCGGGAAGATGGACGGGTCGACTATGGGTAAACGCTCGATTGGTCGTGTATGATGGTTGGCATCGAGCCCGACAAGCTCACTGCCCACGCGTCTCACGCCAGACGTGAGCTTCACCCAAAACCTTGCTCACTGACATCCCGGCACGATCCAAGCAAATTAGTTTCTAATTTGCTCGTAGGCGTCCGTACACAAACTTGGTCTACCAAATAGCCACAACTCTGGTCACCTCACTTGTTAAGTGATAACCACAAACAACAGTATTTCTGGGGAAATTTAATGTTGTTTTAATTAAAAGTACCTCTCTTTGGTAGAATACTAATGGACATACTTGAGACAAAATTGTCCCAATGAATCAGCTCGGAATCAATTAAGCAAGTCGACAGAAGAGTCTAACTCTATTGGTTATGCAAATCAGAAGCATACTACTCTCGGCCAGGTCTTTCACCAGAGACAGACACTAAGCTATGGAATGTTAATGTCTGCTGAACTCCCGTGCCAAAATCAACATTCAGCTCACATTTATACGAAAGTCTGGCTATGAGTCTATGAGTCAAGTGACTAAGTGAAATTGCGATGCTATATATGATACCAGTTTTATTAAAATTTAGTAAAATCAATTGGTGTGAGTGAACTTGTTGGGCAAGTGGCAAAAGGATGAACATCTTTGTTAGAGCTACGTCTGCCGATCGGCAGTTGACAAAGGATCCCGACAGAGCCGATGTTCAATTTAGCCCGGTAAATACAAAATTATTGCTATTGTTATTTATTTCCTATTAAATGGCGGTAGTGCAGCAGAAATCAATGCACCACAGACAAGTGGCCATCGCATTTTGCGTGCGTTATTAGAGTTAATCACTTGTGAAAGCGTGCCTTACCATGTTCCTTGTGTGGCAAAGAATAGCATCTTGACCAAACCGATTTGCATTGATTCTAGCCTGAACAATTTGCCATGTGTAGAGGCCAGTCAGTTATGCCACACGCGGCAAGTTGAGGCTGGATGTCAAAGTAATCACGACAGCTAGAGCTAGTGTAGAAACCTCTGCAATTTAAGCATGACAATGCTTACATGCTTGCTCGCTCGCCTTGTAATGGTGTCGATTACCGGAGTTAATCATTGGCCATAACAATAATGCAAATTATGCCGACTTGCGTTGAACAGTCCTTCCAGAAGCGTTGCCTTTATCAGATGTCGGTGACAGGGCTGCTAATTCAATTATTGGCACCATTATTGAAGCTAACTAACGATAAGCAACATAACCACTAATGTGCCATGTCCACGTCCAGAATGTCGATCTCTATTCCATTAATATCATCTTGATCACCGGTCAATGAACAACATCTCATTTTTGTCATTCTGTTTTATTCTTATTTTAATTTTTCATCAGAAGTACTATTTTTTAATAAAATTTAGATTGAACAACTTAATTTTTAAACATATAAATTAATACATATAATTGTATATTAAAGTGCGCTATATTTTGAATATATATGCGGGAACCAGCACTTCTTTCCGAAAAGTTTCTCAACAAAGTAACACGAAGTAGCACGATTACAATGAGATGAGTCATACCTGAGTGTGATGTTTCATACGATAAGCGATAAGAAAGGCATGATTGACCGATGACTAGTTTTAGGTTATAAAAGGCTGCGCTTCCCTTAGCGAAAGGACTCTCTCTCTCTCTCTCTCTCTCTCTCTCTGACTCTCGACCCAAGCTAGGCGGACTGCAACGTCCCTTTTCTATGTGTCAGAATGTGTCGCGTAATAAGATGCTCTTGGCTTATTGCCCTGTGAAGCACGGGCTATCCACTAGAAATGGAATCCTAAGGCAAATGAGCTTGATTGATGCCTATTCCATCCCGCTCAAAACGGGTCTATGCTCTGCTACCAAGCCACTGTGCGATCCATTGGCCTCATTCCACTGGTTCTCATCTCAATCTGGATTCAAAGCTAAGTAACCCTCTATGTCGTATAGGATTTAGGTCCAGATAGTTAAGGACGAGACCAGTTCATTCCCGGAAAATTGCCGTAGTTCCGACATATATACTTTAGAAAAATGTTTGGAACCAGAAAAGTACGAAGTGTTTGTTGGTATTGAAAATTGAGTTATGGGAATAAACCAAAAAACAGTTTTCAGGAAAGCCACGAAATCGTTTTAATAACCAATAAAAGAAAGCTACGTGAGACAATAATAAATACATGTAAAATTAGCCTAATGAGCTCCATATTGCTTCATTACTGAATCATTTTGTATCTATTCGCCACCGGCAAGTGGGCTCAGTAAATCTAAACCAGTGCTAGATGTTGACTGCCATCGCTTTCAATTAGCAAGCTTTCAGCTGATAGACAGGCCGAGGTGCTGTTCTAGTGTTGGCCATGAATTATGGATTTAAATCAATTATCTCACTCAAGCGTATGCTGGGAAAACAGCTTCCCATTCTCAAGCGAATTTCGCTATTGCCAAGAATTAAACATCAATCGTTTCAGTGCTGTTTTTTGCTTGATCCAGAACAACTGTGGTGGTGAGAGCGGTGCTAAGCAGTAGTGGAACATGTGGTCCGTGTGCGCAAATTGAAACAAGAAGTGGGCGTGACCGGCACACGACGTGACATCGCAACTGACACATCACGCCAGCCCACCGAAGCGTCCCTAGTCGGTTCCATCTGCTCCGGTCTTGCAAATGGACCAGTCGCCTTAATCCAGACGTGTAATTGGATTTGATTTTGACTCTTTCACCAGTTAAAAAGAACACACATGAAATAGGATAAAAAAGCTACTAAAGAAGATTAATGATGGACCGTTTTCGTGTCAAGATTTAGTTTGGACAGTTTCATCAAATGTTGGTGATAGGAAACCATTCGGTACAAGATTGATTCAAGTGGTAACATAGTCAATGCTAAGCAACGAGTTCAGCCCATGGGAAGCAAAGTGTACAACGCCTAGTACCAATGTCAGTCCAGATTCGCCCAAGCTTGCCTAGCCTAATCGAATAATCTCAGTGGCGTCTAGTGTGCGAGTGCACACGCTCCGTTCTGGCTAATCTGCAGGGACCGAGTCGGCGGGAGGGCTGACTACAAGCAAACTCGGCACGAACATTCTACATTAACTTTTCGGAATGAGGCACGTTCAGGCGAAGCACTGTCACAAGTAGAGTGGGGCGCCACTCAGGCCCACTTGGCGCCACTACCGTGCGCATCCATCCATCGTTAATTGCACTGCTACACACCGTTGCCACTGCTCCTAATCCCACCGATAGAGCATCTATCGCGCTATAGCTAATGCCAAGTCAATGCGCGCTTCTACTGCATCGAGTGGTTCGACAAGCACCAGTCAGACTGTGCGTCGAATGAGCAGATGTCAAAAGATATAAATTGCCATCCATTTTACTCTCTCTCTCTCTCTCTCCCAACTGACAGTGGCTAGTGCCTTTACCAGCAGCTAAGTGTTCATGCGATGAGTCTATATGAAAGACACGACTCAGCTGAAGTGGTATCGTGTCGTGCAGCAGGGGCAAGGAGTCTGTCTCCCCATAGCTTGATCGCACACTGTTGTCGCCCTTTATAGGTCCGCTTGAGTGCCGTAGTCAATCACGATCTAGGCCAGAGAGAGGGGAGAGAGAGAAAGTATAGCGACGCCAAGGCCTCATTCAGGCGATCTCAAAGACCCAGCCAACAACGACATTCATCCGTAGCTACTTGTGCTATTTAAGGCATTATATGTTTCAGATTCCGAGCTCTGTCGGAATATTAAACCCATATGAGAATTGCAAGCGCTAAAGTTTCACGTTATGAAAAAACTAGTGCCGGGCACTGGCGCCACACATCACCTCAGTGGTGGCCACTGGGGATGCCTATTGTTGTACACCCCAAAAGTGTATCGTCATCATGACTGCAGTGGGACGCACAAGAAAAAGTTATAACCTCGCATCAACGCTTGCGCTGCCTGATGGCCAGACAGGCGGTCGACAGTGCGGCCTGCCACCATAATTACTACGCGCAGTCGATCGCGCTGCTTCTGCCTCAGCACTGCCTCAACACTGCCATCGGCTCCACTCTGTCCTCGTGGCACTGTCTTCCTCTGTGCCATCCACCTCCTTGCTGTCCTGGTCGTCACTCGACTCGGCCGACAGTGGTCCTGTCCATGCGAGCTTCAATCCAGTCATCTAGCAGCCAGCCTGTCCGGTCATCCATCTATTCACTCTTGTCTTCTATTTGCACTACTCTCTATCTTAAAGCGCTCCAGATTTGATCTGTTCCCCCTGTCACCTACTACCAACTAATGGCTTTTATGAACATTATTTACCACAGCACGTCTCTAATCGAAAACTACTCATGCAGACCAAGTGGTAATTCATAGTTGGTAGTTCATCTGGGGCTTGAAACAATAAAGCACCGTGGTAAGGGACCGAGGTTTGTTCGTGCGCATCGACTTGTCTCTGCCAACTGCTCACATGGGGTACACGCAGTCAAATGTTCTGAGAATACTAAATATATTCTTAGTAGAGCTTAGTGAAGCTTGGTTACACAACTAAAGAATCTTGGTTAGGTTTTACAACAATTCTAGTTGAGAACATTTGATTCTGCACTTGTAAACTTGTGGGTGATTGTAGCTCAACACTAGCGCAGCATGCAGCGACAGTTAAGGCTTTCGGAGAGCTACTGGCTTCCATAAGGCTTGGTGACAAGTTACAGGGCTGTAGATGCATATGGCCTATGCATCAGGACTCACCGAGCGAGCGATAGTGTTGTGACAGCGCCGTAGTGTAGGCCAGTTCTTCTGCTGTTGACCACGCACATCCCCGCTGAGGAATGAGAGGAAACCCCGGCAAACTTGGCAACACTGGTCATAATCGAGCCAGGCAGGCTGAGTAGTGAGAGACGACCAGAGTGCGGCCCCCACCGCAGGGCGAGCGACGAACGCGAGCAGCGGCGCGGCATCACCAAATTATATGGCTGAAAACGAATGGCACTGACACTACGCTATCACGTCTGCCTACCCTGACACAAGCGAACCATTTGGCCAGACTCTTGGCCACTGGCAATCACCACTGCGGGCCAGAGAGACAGGAAGACCTGAGAGCGACCAATGTGGCATCTTAGTTTGTATAAGCATTATTTTTGTGCGGCTAGTCGTAGTAACAGCCTGATATTTGGCCTCTGGCGACTGTCCAGAATGGTACCAGACAATTTAGTCAAACTCCAGAGATCTTAGTCATTGGTGATGATGACTGCGAGCCAGAAAACGAGCCGGCTAGGCTAGACGGACCGTTACTTGTTTGTGCGCGCATGTCCTACAGGCGACTCCTCTCATTAGACTGGTGCCCGGTGATGGTGATTAGCACTAAAGCAAACAAGGACCGGCCCTGTCTGGTTATGAGCCAGCTGACCCGTGCCTCACCCACCTGGGTCTGCTTTTGACCCTTTGATTAGCAGCGGCGCTTTTCAGTCGGTTACGGCAACAGTAGAATATAATGTAACCGAATGCACGTGCTAACCTACCATTAGAGTGCGCGCGCGCAGACAGACGCCACTCAGTTTGGAATCAATCAACCAAGCCCTCCCCAAGGCAATGATGGACTCGACAGGAGCGACAGTGCGGCACCAGTGACTATTATTGGTTCGCACTGATTCTTACACTCAAGTACCACTCAGGAAGCCAAGTAAAAGTCTATTAATTCACTTGTCACTGACTTAGTCCAACTCGTCAGAATGACATTTAAATTAAGACAAGTAATGTAGTGGATTGAGGCAACACAACACCAGAATTGATGCTGACTACTGACCATGGCACTGATGGTGCGTGCATCAGGCCATCTTGTGGAAGCACTTTTATGCTGTCTCCTCGTTCGCGACTGGTCAGCTAGAATGATGACACACAAAGCACAAAATCAGCTTGCATGTCATAACACATTGAGCCAAAACATATAATTAACTTCGAAATATGATAGAAAAAGGGCAGACGACCGCGGCCGGACGCAGGAGATAATTCCATCCAACGGACTAGTGCTTTGACTGATTCGCGATACTCCATTTGTTCTAATGTCACATCGACTTTGGTCCTGGTAGAACGCTTGAATGATAATTTCTTTGCACCAAGGCATCAAACTCAACCAAGCGGAGTGAGACAAAGAATAAATCTTAACACATGTAAACGGTGCATAGCTGAGTGGCTCGGCGGGGCAAAAGAGTTAGTGATAGCTGAGATAAATGATTAATCGAGACGGTGCTGGTAACACCGCTTGCCACTCGCCAGTCACTGCCCACCGATGTCACCTAGCGCACATAATCGAGCCAGCAGTGTAGTCTTTGCATTAATTGCAGGCGTCGCAGCGCTTCCTCGCCACCATCGCGCCATAGCACCGAGGTAGGTCAAAGTGTGCAGACTGTCGAGTCGTGCTTGTCGCACAACCATTCACTTCATCACAGTGCCACTGACTTTCACAACTCGCCTCTCATGTGGAGGAAGACTTGAAGGAAGAGAGTAAGTGAGTTTTATTTGACTTTATATGAAAGTGAAACAAAATAAGACAATAGTTAATGTTAGTAATAGTTTTACAGGTTACCAAAAATAAATCATAGTTATGTTAGTTAAAAACCCAAACGGGTAGAAATTTGTGACTTACCTACCTACCTAACCTAACTTAGTCTCTCGGAATAGAACGACAGGAGCTAAATATATAACCAAATAAAATAACGTTATTTTTGAACAAATTTCGGGTAATTTTGGTACGGGTATAACAGGTAATATTTCAGGTAAAAGATTTTCTCTTTGGGTACGGGTACAAAATTAAAACAATTTGGTTAAAGAATTTCTTAATGTTAGTCTCGGAATCGAAGACCGAGTTTTGTCAGAAATTAACTATTCTACGATAGTTTCGCACGCAACTGTGACAACTAAACTGTGAGCCACTCTTTGCTTGAACACCATTTCTGGAACGGGTGATCTGGAATAGCATCAATGTGCGCATGCGTATGATACACTGCACTCGTTCCGTGGAGTTTACTACGAATTTTCTACTGTTTAACGTGGGAAAGTAGTATAGATTAAAAGAATTACAGTATTGCCTCAAGTTTTACTTGCTTCACTTTTCACCAAACCATTTTAAGCAGTGTAGCTTTCACAATGCATAAATCGAACACTGTTTACTTCTCTCTTTGCTTCACTTTTCTATGTAAATTC
>WURS02298024.1:0-18559 GCA_011762765.2 Rhinocypha anisoptera
CCTGAGTTGTCATCGGTGGGGTCCCCTCGCCCTTCCCTTCCTCTTTCCCCTCCCCTCGCCTACTCCCTCTTTATCTCCTCCCACAATGGGTGTCCAATTGGTATCCTGCCTCCTCTAGCCCTTCACTTTCCCCCCCACACTACCTCCGTGTATGTATTTATACCCTGACTGGACTTCTTTTTTTCACCTGATGATGCTTGTTACGGCGAAACCTGGTCGTGTTAATAAAGTTATTATTTTTTATGTGGAATTGCTATTTATTATAAGCGAAGATACTCGAAAAGAGGAAAATGATGGAAGTAAATGTGACCCTTATTTTTCATTCAAAATATACATAAAAATAGTATCAGTGCGGGCGCGTCAATCAGTCAGCGAGTAGATGCGTCTCTGAGGCCTCCCAGAAAACGATTACGGAAATGAGAATGACCGTCACAAAGTACAGAGAGGAATAAGTTCATTGGGCATCTAAGAGATATGAGAAAATAGAGTGGCTCGAGTAAGTAGTGGCTTAAATTTTGAATTAATATACAAAATGTACGGGAAATGACAGGCAAAAAATGTACGAGACGCAATCAGTTCACGCGCCTCTCTGAATCGATGGATACAGTTAAACAACTAGAGAATAAGAGAATAAATACTTTTGATGCATTCCCGAAGTTTTTATAATGAAAAAACACAAACATCCTTTTAAAGAGGAGAAAAGTTACAATGAATTCATGAGAAATTTGGTATCCATAAGTAGGGGGAAGTTTTTATAGAGTCATATGATGGGAATCCTGGATATATATTGAAAAACCAGTTGTTTGACTAGTTGCACTGGTCGCAAATATTTCTCTGCAATGTTAATCCGTGAAGCAGCATTGATTTAGTAGAAAATTTAGCTGTAATTGGCGTAAAATCAGATTTTATGTGCACATGCATTTTGAGAACGAAAATATTTCAATTCGTCAATATACATACAGGTACTGTAATTAAAAGGATCCGAGAAACCACCAGAGGAAGCAATGCAATCAATTTCAGCATAATGCTTCCTATTTTTTGGGAATGATCCCAAAGTGGAAAAAATAGCATTAATATTATAACTAATTTCTAGCTTTAAAAGTAATAATCAATGGTTGATTGTGTCGAAAGCATTTCAAAATACTATATGATATGTCTAGTTGTGGAAGCTTTCTTAAGCTTCATATCACTAACGATACAAAATACATAGAGGTTTTTTAGTGCTGAAGAAGAAAACCAAGCTGCTCGTTGGAAATAAAAAGAAGAGTGAAGGATAAAATTTGCCGATAAATAATTCGCTCAGAGGGTTCGGACGGGTAGAAGAAATATTAATACACGGAAGATTTTTCTAGATTTATATGAAGGAAAAGCGTTTGAAGTTTTCCACGTGTTTGGGAAGTAACTCACTGAAAAGCATCTACTGATAGAAATGCAAACGGGGATAGCCAAGGAAGGAGCAGCATTAAAAAAAAATACTTCTCATATGATCAGAGCCAGTTACACGGTTGATCTTAAGAGTGTTTATAAAACAGATTTTCATCGGGTGAAAGGGAGTGGAAAAAAAGGGCGAGTAAAAATACATTAGCTAGGGAGTATGAAAGTATCCAGGTGTAGGTTAAACCTTCAGGCGGATATAAAAACATTTGCAAAAAGCTCAGGATGCAAAATCCCAGAATCCACTTTGTAACCAAGAGAAATTTCTGCGAGTGTCTGGGCAGAATTATGTCGCGAATAATGCATAGAATAATACCCAGCATTCTTCATTCTCTCACGGATTCAACATTTTAATCTTTTAATATCCCTTCCATCCACCTTTCCTGCCTCCATGCTTCTCCACATAGTCATTTGAACATACTTCTCCTAAGAACTTCGTTTTTTTCGCAATTACCAAACCTAATACATCATTTTTGACCCTCCTTTCCGTTCACTAAATCTACTCCATGCTTCTCCACACAGTCGTTTGAACATACTTCAAACCTCGCTCATCTTCTTTCCTTAAAGACCACCTTTCGGAACCATACTAAGCTATGCTCTATATCACCACATTGAAGTTTCCAATAAACTTTTCTTTGCCTTTTCGTTATGTAGCCGACTTGAAGGAGTGCCGTTCCCGCAAGAGAACTGACGTAATGAAGAGAATAGTTTTATTTTTTATTTCAATTATTTAAAAAAAGATAAAGAAAATTTGGTTATCTGACTTTTCAGTTGTGATTATAGGACTTTTTTTCTTTCAAAATAAGACTATTAGATAGGCCAAAGGAAATAAATTTACCATATTTTTACAGAATGTTCCTGTTTATAAAATATTCCAGTGGTGACTTAAGTGATTTTTACTATAGTTCAAATTTACTAATAACAGAACTCAAATTTCGCCAGAGAATTTTGCCTTATAAGCCTTATAAATTGAGAAAGTTTCGAAGCGGTTTAAATGTTGTGAGAATGCCATTGAACGTTTCAAAACTGATGCTGCACTATTAACAATTTTTTAACAAGAGCACTTACCTCGAGTACTTGATTGTGGGAAGTGGTAACTATTATGTGGCTAATTACAAATATTAGTAAAAAATATTGTCTAGAGAAAGGTATTCAGGGATCCAATATTTTTAAAGGTTTAGAGAGCCATATGATACCTCCGAATGCATACAACTTTGCGCATATAAGTACACTTACTAAACATTACACTTCAGGTTTTGCATAAATAATTTGACACTAAGATATAACAGGTCATTTTGGTATGGGGTGAAAGTAATGTAAACATTTTATAGTGTCAACGTATTCAAAACGTAAGCCGCGGTAATACCATTGTCAAAGGCGAGCATATGACTGCTATGTGATGGTTAATGACTGCGAGAAATCAGGAAGGCAATAAGACCTATTGCTGGAAGAAGGTACAGTAGCCTGGAAAATATCTTAGGAAAAAGATTTGACTCTCTGGATAGAAACCCATTCTGATGAAAATTATTTTACTATGTTTAAGGAAAAAATTAATTCATAACTGAGAAGAATACTGTGATTAAAGCAAAGTTGTCACCTTAATCGTGACTTCCATCTTTGCTTCCGTTTACCTAATTCAACCTAGAAATTGACGATATCTACTAGGAAAGAAGTTTTGTTTATGACCAGTGCACCAAAGAAATAGTAGGAAAGAATTAAGGCACAGAGATCATATAGCGGGTTTGTGAATTCAAACTGGACCTCGTACCCCATAGTTACGACAATTTATTAAAATTTTAACCTCCTTATGTAAAATAAAAATGACTGCAGAACAAAATGACCGGTTCGGCTCCAAGTGAACGATTTCTCGATATAAATCTATATGCCTTTCATTTAAATTCTACCTAGTTAACATTTTCGAATGACAATTACGTCAAGCAAATTAACATTCAAACATTAAATTTGCGGTCTATATTTTTCTATTAGCCGTCATCTGAACTACATAGTGTTTCCACGCACCGCTTCATGACTTCACCTAAAAGTAAGCGTTCCAAGGTATCGGATTTTTTCCCTAAAATAGCAACTCAACAGCCGACTAATAAAGTCCGTCTCTCACGCGTAGACGGTGTAAAATCGAAGAGCCCAAAAATACCTTTCGTCTCCCCTATTCGTTCCAGAAGACGGCATCTCACGTGGATTCCACGAGGCGTTCAAACACGCATAGCTCACTCCACACTACTTAAGTACGTCTTACCATCCATCGTAACTCTCACAACATTACTTTTTTCCATTTTCACAGAGAATGAAGTATCAAGAATAGAAGAACCCGCGTATGAAAGACCATTACGCATTAAACCAAATATTTCGTGCTTTTGAGGAATGTATCCAAAATTACAACTAATCTACAGAAAAGGATAGTCGTCAATTTTGCCATTGAAATCGATGGAATGAATAAAAGAAACATATTTATTGTTTGAAGATTTTTGCTTCGTGGAGGAAAAACGGGTTTTGATTCTTTCCGGCAACAACATGAGTTATCATGACCTAAGAATGAATGTGATATAGCCATAAAGGTGAGTTTACTGAGATGATGAGAATCATCAGATGAATTTAAAAAGATTTTATAAATTTAATTGGTGAAATCTTACTACAGATTTAGAAAAATAATTGTTTTTATGGTTTAATAAAGCATCAGGTTTTCTCACTTCCGAGATATAAAAATTTCAGTGAGTCTACCAAACATTTTCAAGAAGTTAGATAATGAATTATATACTACAGTGAATAACATCATGTGCGCCTAGACTCTAATGATTATGAAATTGTTTTTTCTTCTTCTTCAAAGATTGGCATACCAACAAGTTATCACCAAGTCAAGATATGAGACAGGCTTCGATATTTATGAACACAAAATATATAATCATAATGCAATACCATACACAATATAAATCTTTAAAAATATTAACCTTTATGTAAAGGTTTTTCAGACGATGAGAAATATAATTGTAATCGCCAGTATTGAGAGATTCTTGATCTTAAACATTAGAGTGACACTCATATTCATAGAACACATTATCAAATGTTAATAATTTAAACACACATTTGTATTGAATGATGTCCCAGTATAAACTTTAAATAGCCAATTAAATACGGTACAAGGTTAGGTATTTCTTTATATATGATTTCTATCATTCTTTACCCACTGGTCTAACTGGTAACTGATATCATAATTTATTATGCTGCAATGATAATAAACGCAACTCGGTATTGTTATTATACCTTATTCATGATTCAGGTAAAGAATTGTTAGTGAATATTCTCATATAAATAATTGCATACCATGGTTATTCTTCTTGTTTAATTTCAATATATTTCACTAGGAAACTTCTAAGATTATAGCATTGGAAGATTATTTCTCCATTTACGTAAAATTTTAAAGTGCTAACTGCCAATCAAAAAATATGAAGTGGCCTAAAGCTGAATTTATTCGACTCGAGATGTTAATTGTCCCAAACTTTAAAGAAGTGAGATTCCTAGAGTTTAAATACATATATATCCACTAAAACATGGAAGATAAATAATATTTTCAGGGATTTCAGAGGAAACTTGTGACACTATTAATGTTAACAATACATGCTATTCAAATATTAAATCTCAACGTAATTAATAAGAATGTTTAAACTGTTTATATTTCTGGAATTCCTCCTAATTAAACCCCTCTTATTCTATTTTCACTCATTGATAAATCCGTTTAAGAATAAATCTTAAGGAAAGGAAATATTATTAGGAAATCTTAAAAGGAAATATTATTACGCTTCTGCGGCTCCATTATTCATCAATGTGAAGATAATTACAATAAATATTTCAAAATAATCTCAACCTTTGATTCCAGATCCAACGGCTGAAATCAATTAATTTAGTTTTTTTTAAATAAAATATATTATGGCTAGAAGTAACAGAAGTATAGAAAACGATTCCAAATAGTAATATTTAAGTATTCGTTAGCAATAATATCATAATTTTAAAAAATTTCCGGAGCGATAAACTTTATTAATTAAAAAATTGTTCTTTCTTCGTTGAATTAATATACTAGCGTAAATGGATGTATCTGCAAAATAAAAAAACAACTTTCCACAGAGACAGATTTAAATTCATTTTACTTTCGCTGCCAAAATGTCTTTCATTATGTTTACACAACCGATGACTGGTATTTATCTAGATATTCACGCAAGGAACGAAATGAGATGATTATGTAAATCCCTTTCAAAACTTCCAAATGGAAAATGGCTTTTTTTTGAGGCCATTGTCCATGCAAGAATTTACGATGCAAAAAAATCAGCTGGTTCGACTATAGAACGATTTCGCTTCGGCAAAAAGAGGTCAGACGTAAAATGAGTGGGCGGTCGTGCGTCGATCAGCGCTTCCGATCCTGTTGACTCAATGCCAGGAAAAACCCGAGTCCGCTTCCTTCACGTTTCCCTTTGCATTCCTTTTTCAAAATATCAGATCAAGAAACGTAAAATTCACTGCAAGAAACGTAAAATTTCATTCTTATATGGATACAAACTTAGATTTATATTTACGCAAGCGTGTTTATATAAACACAATCGTGTTTATACATAATATCGTACTCACTCGTAACAAACTCGTACTATAAAGTGAATTATAAATAATAATTGAACGTATAGGCCGTAGATGAGTTGAGTGAAGTTGTATTTCTGGCTTCATTGTAATGAAATCCACAGGGTGACCTTTATTAAGAATACGCTGAACGATATTTTATCAAGTTAAATTTTTGGTATGATTTATTATTATATTGCCTTCTTGTCCTTGCCTCGATTGTATTTAATTCTGTAATTAAAGTCATTTTCTATTAGTTAGCATTGCGCGATCTTCGAATTTTTCGATCGTATACTAACTTTTTAATTACGGAAAAAATCTCTTTTCTCGCCAAACTCTTCGTTCTTGCTCAATACACTGTACACTACACAATTACTGAGACAAATGAAATTATTATGTTACTGAAAGTATATTTGCTTTTTATAACAGCACAAATACATATTGTACATCCCTTCCTGCGGTGGCTAACACTTTTGTGCTTGCTTTTCTCTATCAATTTCAATTTCTCCATTTTTCGCCACATCCTCTATCTTAAATCAATCTTTCAAATAGATTCTCTATTACGAAAATATAAAAAAAAGGTTTACATAAAACCCTATGGTCGTTTTTATAAGATTAAAGTCCACTCGGTACCTATTCGAGAGCTTGTGATAATTCGTGCATGGGGGAAATCTGGGCGGTTCCTTTTCCTGAGCCGTCTTTAACTTTCCAGAAACATATGGTACCCAATTTAGAAGCCCTAAAGTGTCTATCACTGGGTTATCATGCCGTAAGGAATACAAGTACTGTAAGTGATTGCCGCAGTTCTTTTAAATGGATTGTAACATAAATACCATATGTAGTATCCATGAAGTTGATACGTATGTGACATCATTTTCGTCGCTTATCTCACGTTCTGGCAGCAAGGCAATAGAACATATTTTGGCTAGAATCGCCATCATTTATGCCTACAAAATATTTTGTTGTCAAGTGCTCATGCTGTTACACACCTGCTGATTTGAGACACATTTTTGGACCAATAGACCAGCCCTCCCAAAATAAAATTCCATAAGGAGACGACTGATGAAGTCATTTGTCTGAGAATACAACTTACACGCCGTCCTCACAAGTTCAAATCCAACTACCCCGAAAAAAGTTCCCGGGCACCATAAGAGACATCTGAGGTCTATGGATGATAAAGACGATAATATAAATAAGGCATGAGATCCAACCTTCCAAATATTTTCATTCGCTCTACATTTAGGTAAGAGAATATGTGACTGAGTGAATATTCCACATATCCTCCTAATGATCAAGGGTAAAATAAATCTTTGTAGGTTCCACAGGCAATTTTTATTTGATTTCATAAAAAATAACAAAATATTCTGTGGAAAATAGAACGTTTTATTTCACCCATTTCCATCCTTTGGTTTCACAAAGTCTGAGTCCGTTAAATTCGTATCCACCTGAAACTCATTAAAGATCAAATTTATGATCCGTCCATCCAAAGTTTTCAACCCTAAGGCTGGTTTGTTGGGTGAGGCTACAGAGCTCACCTAGCTTCTTTCTAAGTCCAACTAAATGTGGAAATTCTCGTATCAGAGTAGAAGGCCACTATGCCATCTGTGGTCTTCCGGGAAAAATCTGGTATCCGTAGAATCACTGAACTTAGGTTTTAGCTTGATCAGTCCAGCGCTCTCTACCCCCAGGGCTACCACAGCCATGTAATTAATAATAAGAAGCATGTAAAAAGACATGATAAAAATCGCTATAACAACCTGGAGTTCCTATATTTGATAGATGTGCAAAAGGACAGAAGTGTGACAGGATAGTATCGCCTAAAAGTGATCTCTAACTAGTATGGAGTACGAGTAACAATTATGGTAACTAGTATGAAGCAAATATTTTTTCGTAAAAAAACCGAGTTTGGGACTTCATTGAAAGAATAATTAATGAAATCTTACATCATATATTACTCATTTTATAGGCATAAGTTTTGGATATTTTTATTCATGGGCATATTTTAAATTCCATGTTTAGTATGTAGGAAATATATATCCACCATTATCATAAAAAATAGAAAAATTGTTTAAATCTGTCAAAGCTATGTTTATTTTAAACATGGAGGTAGTTAATTAAATGATCCATTTAAAAAAGCTTTTTTGTGCGAATTTGATAATTTCATGGCTGGATATATCCCAAAAATAAATAAACAAATTGGAATAATTAACTGAAATAAGATTGAAATAAAGGCAATACTACATTACCAGACTATGGAGCATCGTCCAAGTTAGTACTGTAAGGAGTAATATATTTATCACAAAACACAAAAATTTAATTAAACTGGGAAATGCAATGTTAAAACTGCATCGATACAATTTTCCATTATCGAATCAAAAACAATAAACATATTTAGTTATTTATAATTAATTTAGATGGAAAAAATAGTTTACACTATTCAATGTGGATGGTGTTAATTTTTAGCATATTCACTCACAATCATAGTATTAATACTATGTATGGAATACCAGAGAAAACTTGAGTATTGCTGTGCATTCGTCTTTTCCTATAATTATTTAACATTACGATTATCTCTACCATGTGACACAGCAAAATGTCAGTTAAGCAGTAAGATATGAATTGATTACTTTCCCTGGTTGAAATAAAAACAGTACTTGGACTGTAGTGTGCTATGCCTTTAAAAATAATTTTGGCTTGCCATACTCGTATTGAAACACGTTTACACTTGTTACACAGACGCACTCCGACTGACTTAGATGGAGCAAACATATTCCATGTTGTACGCCGACCTTCGTGAACGCATAAAACAGGATTGGATAAATGGCTATTACGCACACTCAAATGCCTATCATACAATTTTTTTCAATCAACAGTTTTTCAGCCTCTTTACGCAGCGTAAAAATTTCATTTAGTTATAACTAATAGTAATGACAACTGAAATCACACAAGTTTTTAAAGATTCATAAAATATTACAATAAAAATTATATTCTTTATGTTTTCCTTAATGCTTATAGTACATTTCAATATCGTAAGCGATAATAATGCCTGAATTGAAAGCAGTTGATCAAAACTACCAGACCTACAAACAGATTGATTCACCCATTGCTAAATTCTCTGGCCATTTTCCAGCCTTAGCGGCTCCGGCAGGTGTAAATGCTTGACTCGAGGATGGTAGTGCAATAGGAAGACTGCTATGAAGGAGTGCTAAATTCCCAAAGACCTGGTAAAGTGAACAGGGTCTCTCGGGTAAACCCCTGCCAAATATATCGATGAGCGTGGAATCTTAGTGCGTCACTGAATTGACGCCATGACTTGAGTGGATGGAAAATATTTATCTCAGCACATTTTAAACCCATAGCTTGTTAAACAAATTCATACATATGAATTCACATAGTCACTTTATTTAAACTGCTTAATAAACTATAAACTTTTTACATGGATGAAATTTCCATTTAACATAAATCGTTCAACCAATATTTAGATGTAAATATTCAATGATGAGCGTCTTTCATTCGTATTCTCTCCCCGTCTGTTCCGATTCGTCCACATTTAAGGTCGAAAATATATGCTACCATATGCCACCAATGCTAATTTTATAATATGCCACCATTTCTAAGTTTATAATAGGCATCCATTTCACTGAAAAAATTGTATCAGGCTTGCGAGTTAGGATTCGAAAAGGTTTATTTTTTAAAAGACCAACAGAAAGCTTGGTTGATTTGATTATGAATTTTAACAGGGGTGATTTGACTCCTATACAGTTAACAAGTACTATTTTTGTTTACACATTGATAATGAATTTTAATCATAATTAAAATCTTAATTGTTCATACTTCCTTCATTTCTGAAAAAAATAAAATAAAATTGCACTGTTTCAAATTCTGAGGATTGTGTGTGTTTCCTTATGCACTGTTTCTGCGTGTGTTTCCTTATGCAGTGTTTCACTTATCGTGGAAAAGTGCGATTTTATTTTATTACAACAGTAATCATGTTAGCCTTATACGTATCATGCATGAGTCCACCCAATTTGCCTCCTGCGTATGTAAGGAACATATTAATGCATACGTACCCTACGCCAATTTAGTTTTAGGAATTAACGGATATCTAATTACGTATGAATGTATTTTATACACGAATTAAAATAAGAGAAACTTTCTCGCATTTAAAACCCACTGAAGGTATCAATACTGTAAATAAAGAAGACATTTCATAAGGGTTCGATAGGCAACATCCAAAGGGCTAAAAAAGAATCTCAAATGCCATAACTTTTGCAAAAGAATGTTAAAAAATAACAAGTGACATAAAATGTCATTACCTGAGTTAATTTTTAATCTGTTATTGCTATGAACCTTCAATTCCTAGAGTATGTTGCAGTCCAATGAGTGCAGCCTAGGTAGTCTTCTGGCATAAAATTCTATAGAACAAAACTTGAGTGACAACCTTTGATAAAATACACAGAAAATCCTAGCTGTCATTTTCCGGTTAACAAATGGATTTGGAACCAAATCATAACACTTTTCTCCTTTGATAGACAGGAAATAGAACTCAACTTCTTAAAGATATGAATATCACACGCCAAATTGGTTATTCGAAATGAAGATGAGTACAACTTTCACTTGTCAAAACAGTTATTAGGTTGATTAATGTCATTTGGATTAACTTCCCTTGATTTCAATTACTTTATTTATCTAATATTCCTTCTCAGAAACTAGTTATGCCATCAATTCTTTAACCTCTTACATTACACCAGCATAAATTAACCAAGTTTCCAGTGAATCTATATGCCAATTAAATCATGAAATGACATAGATATCTAATAATGGTTCATGTATATTCATTCTGTCTAAATATATAAATATTCCATGGCGAAACTTCAGAAAAAAATCAGCAAATGCTTCCATTGGCTTTTTTACCTGGATTCCGGTCGTCTGACCCACACCTTCCGAGCAAAAGAACCGATGACTGAATGGCGGGCTTCTAAAATTATCGCAGTCGGATTTTTGCCATGGGCCAGACCGGACAAAAGGTGGAATGGAGTAGGCTTGGCTTATGGTCCAGACGAGGTCTCTCCACAAAATTATAATAAAGAAAGCCTTCAAAAATATCGCTGAGCTTTAGAATACAAATACCACTCAACTCGAATTTGTCATAAAGTGAAAATGAAAATAACTCACCTTATATTTACGGGTCTTTTATTTAGAAAACGTGACATACGAAAGGATTTAAAAACAAACAAGAATTGGCGCTTATTTTCGGGCCAAGTCTCAACATTAAACGTCACACGATTATGACTCACTTTGGACTGCAAATGTAGGTGGGAGGTTAATATCCTTTTAAAAATTTGTATATTACGTTATTGTTCCGTTTAAATTGAGTGAACTTAACAAATTTCAGAGTATACCTTAACTTTTCTAGTTTGGATTATGCTTATGAGATTCTTTCTCAAACAATTTAATGTATTACAACGGAGTATTAACAAATAAATTTTTAAAGTTGTATATCATATTGATAGTATACCATTTTAATCTAAGATTTGTATATGCTAATGTTAAACTTTTGAAAGGAAAAAATTGACGAAAGATATTTCCTGTCAAGTAATTGCATTTCGAAAAAAATGTTTCCGAAGGACTTAGATTGAGAGTAGTTTTACGTTAAAATCATTAAGGTTGTGTTAAATCATAAAAATACAATAATTTGTTAAAATATTAAACGCCTTTACAGCTACGTTTTTTTGGATGGTTAAATTATGTAGCCAATGTTACCAGGTAAAACATTAAAACCTCTATCACTGCAATGCTTTTGACGATTAAACTACGGTTTATCTCATACAAAATTTGAAGAAAATTCCCTGTAATAATGATTTAAAAAATGAGTATTCTTCTAAAGAGGTAAATTTTAAAGAGAATTTACTCAAATTAAATGAAATACATTTAGCTGTCACTATAAAATTAACAGATAATGGTGTACAGAATGACACTAAGGACGTCCAAAGGTTGAAAAACTAGGACAATAGCATGAGTAACATTGATGAACATGAGTATTAATTCCGAGAATATTGAAATGTATGGTTATTCATCCCCAGCACCTCCCAAAGTATAATATAGAGGCACTATAGGTCATCAATGGCACACTGACAGCAACTGTAGGAGGCGCTCGATTTGAAGTTATTTTTGGTGTTTCCTGCGGTGTATACAACCATTAGTACTCAAACGTTTCGTTAAATGCGAATCTTCAGGAGAAACTCAAATTGTTTGACTACTGTCTACAGCATACACCCTAACTTCACACTCAACCATCAATTTAGAATGTATGCGCAAAACTCACCCTTTGGTCGCTACACTTTTTCCAGACTGACACTTGCAGCACTGGCTTCCCATCACTCTTTCTTCACAGCTTCCTCATCAAGCGCGACGCTACCCCACAATGTCCTCACAAAGAAATACACTAGGAGTAAAATATCGCGTCCTCCCGGGAAGTTCCCCGCTCGCACTTTAATCCGACAGTCTTTTTTGACGGCGGGCGACGTTTAAACCTTCCTCTTCTTCTGATAATGACACACACACAAACTTCTTCGGGCTTTGGTGCACGGCAGCATCCTTCCTCTCCCACTCCTCTCCTTTGGCGTCCCCCTCCACTCCTTTCCCCCGTATTCCCTTTCTCTTCGACTCCTCTTCCCCCCTGCTGACGGAGGTTTCTCCTCCCCTACCGGCCCTACTTCCTGCGCTCCTTCGCGATCACGTCTGCTCCCAAACTCTCTCCCCCCCGTCCCCCCCTTTCCCTTCAGAAACTCACCCCCCGTCTCCCCCGGCCCTCAACGTCCGATCTCGTGAGTATTTTCGTCAGGAGACCCCCCTCCTTCCTTGCACTCCCCAACCCACGTCCAGGCATGGCGTCCCTTGCCCCCTCCTCTCGCGGTTCCCCTGCCCCTCCTCACTCTCCGCCCTCTTTTTCCCGCCTCTCCTCTTCGTGAACCTCAATTCTGCCGTCGACAGTGCCCCTCTTCCCTCATTCTACCACCGCGGTGCTCCCGGGGTTGCGGGGTAGCGGACGGCGACAACCAGGCGAGCATGAAGAACGGCCAGCACAACAAATTCGCCCGAGGGAGCCAATGTCGCAAGGTGCGAGACTGCACAAGAAGGTGGCCTACTCTCAGTACCTGGCAAGCTTTCCGAACTGATTTGAAGGTTTGAGACAGGTTGAGCAACCTCGACTAAGACGTCAATGATGTAAGTTGTGGGGCAGGAGGGCAGACGGTGAATGTGAAATAATGATGCGGCCGACAACCTGCGGAAACCGGAAAATGCGTGAACAATGAAAAGCGAAGAGCGGGGTTTTTCATTTAAATGAAACTTTCAGGAAATATATGCGCATGCGCGAGTGGGGAATATCTAAACCAGCGCCTGCGCAGATATAATCGAATTCAACCTTAGCCCGCTTCGCCCACGTAAAATAGTAGACACTGAATTACAGGACGTCGTCATTAATATGGCAGGAGACTGTGTGATGCATTCAATGCCCAAAGTGAAAAGTGGAAGGAGTATTTTGGGAAAAGACGTAAACATGGTAGATAAGAGTGAAGAAATAGGACCCCGCTGACAGGGGGAGAGAAAAAATAATCCTCAAAGGAAGTAAGAAACTCAACACTGTCACAAGTTCAAGGTGAGCGAAAACAATGGATGCGTGAATCCATGAAAAAACCACAAATAAATATCGCCGAATAGAAGTAAAGAAGTTCTCTGTTATCATTTTGAATGCAGAACAAAACGTCATAAAATACCATTGACTCTAATATGGACACGTTGTACACACTAGAAGATATTGTATGAGTGGATGCCAATTTCGCGGTACGGCATGTGACTCGGTTGATGTCATGAAGCATGGCTTACCTAAAGGTTTCTCATACGAATGCAGTCTCAAATAGAACATCTATAAGTTCCTATCTGCAATATTTGTATGGCAATAACTTACATGACATATTATCTATCAATAAATGGGTCGTTTCATCATAAACACATTTCTTATAAAAGTGAAGGCTTCTGTCCGAAATTCAATCATTGCTGCTTTAGTGAAAAGTTTATGAACTAAACACAAATATCAGATCTAATTTTCCATTACGCTATTTTCTTAAGCACTCCTATGAAGTGCAGGATATTTATTCAATCGAGCTAACAAAGAATGAGCTCGCTTTAGACTATCATCGGATCCCGTTCAATTACACTATGCCATACTTGTGAATTTCTTCCATGGAACCAAATTATAATTTTTCTAGTGTGTTATAAATTGTGAAAAAATCAGGAATTAGGGTGGCTAATCTGATTTTCAATTTTTGAAGGAAGAAGCATTCCTTTTACTCTGAAATATCAGTCGGTAAGGTCCTAGAATTTACAATGTCACGGCTACCAATATAAAATCTGGAGGAGAAAAGTCAACGACACACCAGACGTTTCAATAAACAGCTGAATAGTAAATTTATTGAGTTCGTGACAGCCACCGTATTAACCCAGCTCAAAACGATTTGGTTTATCAACTCGGGAAGCGATGCATTGAGTGCCGAGAGAGCGCCTACATGCATGTTTTAAGGAAAGAGAAAAATGTAGCGAAGGGGATCGAGAGAATCTGAAGGGTAGTGGGGGAAAAGGTGAGACGAGGAAGAGAGATAGGTCCAAAATTATTCCCGTTGTATCCCTCAGAACTTGCTGACACCACACGACTGCTTCCTCTAGTAAACGTCATCACTCTTCGCTCCCATTCTTCTGTTCCATCCTCATTGTATTTTTGCATTTACCCCCACTACTACTCCCCCTGGCACCTCGATGCTGTTTTGTCTTTCCCGACTACCCTTGCACCAACGCCCACTCCTCGACTTTTGAACGCCGGGGAATGCCACGAAAAAATTATAAACAACACTCAAACTAACATACTTTGATTAAGTGTGATGCACGCAATTTATCAAGGAGTATACATAATGAATTCAACCCACGGGCCCAATTAATCAGGAATATATATATATATTCATTTAATGAGATTTTTTCGTAACAAATCTGCAGATACCCCTCATAATACTTCTTGATTTTTTATTCTCTGTTATTGTTGCAATAGTCCTTGACCTCCAATTTCATTAAATTCACGTTTAATCTTATGCCGTCAGTCTAACGATTATCAAAATTCCATAGTCAGGATGAAAATTTCTATCTACAATTGTATTGGTCAAATTAGTTACATATAATGTTAAAACAGCCACCGACTCATCCTATAAATAAAACTTCTACTGATAAATTTATTATGAATCATAAAAAATTTAAATCATACTTTTTATTTTGTTGTTGTTCCCCTATTTTAGTACGTTAATGAGATATAAAGTCTCATGAAGCTATTTTCTGTGATGGTTTTTTAATATAACCTGTTAAATCGGTGAAAGAGTATGATATATATATATATATATGTATATATATATATGTATATATATATATATATATACATATACACAATGTGTAGAAGATAGACAGGAGACGGACAGGAACACGCAGAAAGAACGGCACAGTTAAAACTTATGTTAACGCAATATTTCGAGCATTTCCGATTCATTTGGTAATCGCCTATCACCTAATAAGTACGAACGCTCCTATGATTAGATCATGGCATATACAGCATAGTACTGGTATAAGGTTACCGTTAAGTGATTGCCTTTTCTAGAAAAAAGGTATTGCGTGAACAACCCCAATAAGCTTTGCTATATATTACGAAAAGTAACGTAGGAAAGGAAGAATTAGTTTCTCTCCATGAAGAAATCGTATCACCTTAATTTTAAGTCCTAATAAGGAGAACAGAAACAAACTCCCTATACTGTGTGAGTACTCCCTATACGCCACATTCCATGTTCAACCACATTAATAGTGTAATCGTGTCACATTATTCACCAATATCACTGAGTATCGATATCCCCTTCGTATGGCAGGATAAAAGTAAGCACATGGAGGCGTAACTTTGTGAAATTTACTCAGCATATTGATGGGAGGAAAATATTGAGGTTCCACATAAAGCTGAGGAATGACTAAGCGTTTTCCTCTCATCGACATGGAAGTCTGTTAGTTTTGCATGGTTGTGTCACAACATGGCATTAAGAAAAAGAAACAACGGTCCATTGAGCGCCTTTAAATTCTATGAGCTCGTCAAGATTTGCCCCAAAAGAAGAAATAACTGTGCCTGATCATCCTATATCTTCAAACACTTTCGATTAGGATGATAAAGATGTCACGAGTACCGATGAAGACACTACACAACCCTAATAGCACAACATAGTGGCTATATGACCCGAGAAATGTGTAACGAATCACAATGAAACACAGAACATGACTTGGAATACCCTATTAGGGATTTGTAATAGGTAAAAACTGTAAGGTAAATTTCTCTCTTAACTCCTTATTACAGTGGATTATTCTTCATGACGAAGGCAAAATATCTACTCACTGTCTTGGAAAAAAATGAAACCAATCAAGAATTTTATGTTTTTTTTTAAATTCAATAAAGCAACTTTATTAAAAATTTATCTTAGCTGTCATTAATGTACACATACTTCTTTAATTTAAGCTATTTTTACAAAAGCAATTAATATGGTTTGCCAAAATGTATTTTAAGGCATACATAACGGTGTGAAAACATCCCTCCGTTTCCACTAAGTGAAATATAATATTTCTTCCAAAAGATAAGAAGTACTACTGTTAGATCTTAATGTAAATGAAACATTTCCCATATATGCATAATACTACCCGATGCGGATTAAAACGGAGAGCGTACTCACCACGTGTAGGAGGAAGGAGGGGAAGTTCCTGGGACGACGGTGACGCTGAGCGTGGCGTCTTCTCCGCGACGAACTGTTACATTTCGGGACGTTGGCAAGAGGACACAGGGCGCGCTTGATTTCCCGGTGGCTGCACCGCAAGATTCATCAGGTTCACCTGTAGATGTCGCTGTGAAACAAAATAAACAGGACCATCACAGTCCTTAGTACGGATCCTTAAAGAACATCCATTGTAGTACAAGAGACACGAATGGGATTGAGCATCAAGTTACGTACAATAAACATGAACACCTGAAATTTCCCATTATTGGTTCCTACCTACCACATATAAATTACCGAACTCCCCTCAACTTTATCAGAGCAAAATTCGGTAACCCTGTTAGTAATAGGAAATCTTGTAATTGTTTTTTGTCAAATTACGCCATAAATAATGAGGCTCAGAAATGCGTTTTAACAATAAGTACATCAAACTTAGGCAGTTAGGACATTGGGAAACCTAATAAAGAAAAAATACAAACGTAGCTATAGCTAATGGAACCGGGTAGAGACTAATAATGAAAAATAAATCAGAAAATGGAGAAATAAACCAAACTGATTTCGTATTCACCTGAAATTCACCATAAAAACTCCAATAACCACACTTGCCCGCGCCATAAGGAGTTACATTTTTTTTACAAACATTAGGCCATCCTGTATTTATTGACTTTTACCAAGAGTAAGGTCAAATGCTACAATAAAAGTATATTTACTGCGGACGTCAATGTTTAAGGTTTAATTCAACAAAGTTTAATTAAGAAATGTACATGGGCTAGGCTTAGACTGACGCTGTAGGTAGTAGCCTCCTCCCAAGTCTCTAATGTTGGTGAAGACACGCTTCCTTCCAGGCTTCCACAGGTTGCTAGTGAAATTACCATCACTGACAATTCTAAATCTATTCAGTGTCATTCGGATGTCTTTGAGCCTGCAAGCCACTAGTGACGATCTACTTTCAATCAGATGTTTAAATAGCCCATATTTTTTCCTACCTTATGTCAATGGCAATAAAAGGCGTTGGTTAGATTACTACGGAATGGTACAATTTAACTTATTCACAGGGAAAAAAATCTGAAAAAAGAATTCTAAAAAAATGAAGTTGCTTTTCCTTGGCTTCTAAAAGTCAATTATATTTGGCGTCGGCCTTTAATTCGAGCAAATAAAGGAAGTCTTTTATCTCAAGCGTCCCATAGTGTGTCAGCCATTTACTCCCCTAATTTCAAATAATTCATCCTGGTAAACGCATCAGGTTATATATACATAAGCAGAACACGTTGTTTTTCTCATATTTAGTGGTTTATATACTTCAAGTAAATAGCAGAACTGTAAACTTGACTATATAAAATTGTGCTCTTAGCCATTTTTTGTCAAATGCGTTGGTAAAAAAGTAGATATACGAGATCCCAAACGAAATCTACGGCCCCTAAATATCATTTTAATGTTTAATTTGTGAAAAAGTTCGTCTGATTATTTTTTATTCAAATGAACACCAACACTGAAAATACTACCACCGAATCAAAATTTCATACAGCTGTTTCTTCTGAAAGTATACCTTCTTTAACTATATATATATATATATAATGAACGAACACAGAACAACTTACCTCGAATCTGAAGAAGAGCTGACGCTCGAAATATCAAAATGTGTTTCGTCTTTTATTTATTCGTGTCTATGT
>WURS02298134.1:0-18558 GCA_011762765.2 Rhinocypha anisoptera
GGCCCAAGGGAAGGGGAGGTAGGGAGTGGGAGAGTTGGGAACGAGGGTGGGGAGGAGAGCGGGGAGAGGAGGGTGGGGGGGAGGGATGGGTAATTAATGCAACTGACTTCAGTTCTTTCCTCGTTGCTGACGAAGGCAGGCTCTCCTGCCGAAACGTACGATCCAATATTGTGAGTGTCCTTTCTGTTTGCGTTTTTCTCTCTATAATCATCTATGTTTATGTATGTACTATATACATATATATATAAATGATGAATTTACACTACACTAGTACTTACTACACTGTAGTGCACACACACTTTCAGTGGTAATCAATGCGATTCGATCCAAGCAACCATCGTGGATTTGACTGCGTATTCTTACTCTACTTTTGAGTGACTGCTTTGTTACCTGAGAACCTTTATTCCCAATCCTATTATCGCGACTAGGAAATCAACACGTTTAATTTATTCCCTTCATTTCTGTGATTTTTTGTTACCTGCAAACGTATTAAACCCAGACACATGTTACCTAGAGACATAAATAATTCAGTTTTGTGCCCACTTTCGAGTCAATTGAAAATACCGCTAAAAATACGTAAATGGATATATTTTTATGCGTCCTATTCAATGGCATTTGTATAAGTCTTAAGAGAAGTACCTTGTAGTTTAATTAATTTTACCTGTAAATATCTTTGGATAGCAACTGGATCAAGTTTAACGAAATACCTTTTAACCTTTGTGAAATCTTTCAAATGAGTCTAGCTTAATGTTATAGATTTGAACGATTTCCGTAAGCACTCTGAAAATATTTGTCGTGATTTGATTTAAATAATCGCGTTTGGTGACATCGATATCTTACTTTAGGAAATAGATATTGATCTCCATTTCGATCTCCTCGTAGCCTCAGAAGATATCCCTCACACCGATCGCACGAATGCTCCGGCTGTTTAGGAAGTCATTTACGGCAAGTGTGGTGTCCATTACTTTTCAATAGCCCGAAACGAGGAAGTGGAACCCAGAGTCGAACTGAAGTGGAGTGGAACCCAGAGGCGATGAAAAATCTAGAAGGAATTCAACAGCCTTGGCGGACAATTATTCGATTAATTTTTCCCATGTTTATAGTACAGTCTATGGTGGGTTGGTTATCCAGTGCCATAAAATTTATGTCACTTTTTATTTCTGCGTACACTTTATGAGTTTCCGTTTGTTCCAAAGTTGGGCGAGGATAAAATGGTCGGGCAATGCTCAATCTCACGAAAGGGTGTCATCCTATTGACCTGGTGCCGACCGGGTTAGCCTGGTGGGTAGCGTGCTCGCCGGCTAACCCAAAGTCGCGGGTTCGTATCCCGCCCAGGGCATGGATGTTGTGTTTGTTCAGATGGGTTTTTTCTATGAATAGAAGAGATGCGAAATGACCATAGCCGTCGAAGCACCCTATAAACAAAAATACTACTACTACTATTGACCTGGCTCGATGATATCAAGGAAACAGCGAAAATTTGCTAATTTTACGTTAATTATGACTGAGATCAGTAGATGAGAATTAAAGTCAAGAGCAGTAATTGGAATATTTTGTAAACCCAATGCCTTTCATAATGGGTTTCGTTTCATATTCATTGTGATGGGGAATGTGGCACCGTTTATTGAATGTTTTTAACAAGGGCATTGTGAGGAGACAAGATATTTTCAACTCTTTAACACATCCATCCTATCGTCTTCATTTTATCCCTGTTCGTCACGCACGTAGCAGATTGGTAGTGCATTCCTATATTCGTACGTATCGTGGGCATGGTCCGTCGTCACGTGATTCAGCAGACACAATCACCTATCGGAAACTGACTCTCAAATGGCACTGGATCAACTATTTGTACCAACCGTGGGGAAAGTGCACTCACTATCGGGCAACATTGGCTAAGCTATGTTTAAGCGTTACTCGGGTGAGAGTTTATATTTGGATCTTTTTTCGTCTCCTCGTCAAATCCCACCCTGACTCGCCCTGCATACCGTTCATACGTGCGATAGTACCCGAAAAAAATATTTGTGGGAAAATAACTGAGTGAGGGTAAGAAAGAGTGAGAGGGAGAGAGAGTGAGAGAGAAACCCTTTAGTGCCGCGTTTGCGAAATGCTCCAATGGGTCATGAGGTTTAACGTCCTTTCCGAAGGACGCTTTGCTGAACTTGCCCACTCTCCTTCTCGAGAGAATAATGTACCAGCGGCTCAGGTGGAAGGAAAAGGAGAGGGTCCTCCGAAGGCGGCGATGGTGGTGTCTCCCCCTCCAGACCCCCCCCTCACCCCCCTTCTCCATCTCTCGGAAAAACTCCACCTCGATCACGTGATCGCCTCGATCTCCAAACCTTCCCCGTCCCACTCCCAGCTTCCATCTCTTCCACACCCATTTCCTCCTCCTCCTCATCGAGCGCAGTAGTGATATTGGAAATGTCACTTGTATTTTTCTGTCTTCGGTATCATGGGAATTAGCTATTTCTATTTACCATGTAGAACATCTAAACTTACCAAGAGCACCAAATTGTCCCCCGATCTTGTTGCTTAATCTTCCTGGCGCCAACTTCGCGTAATTAACTCGCCAAATGATTTCCGTGGACGGGAAACATACAGTCGTCGCCTGAGGGAGCGAAGTAAGGAGTTTAAATATGCATCGCCTGCGCCTTGCAAGTCTGTACACATTGGTAGGTCATAACAACGAGTTTCGTCATTCGTGATGTTTAGGTCTCGTTTGTGCATAGTGCAAATCACTTGTGAAAGAGGGAAACGATTGAGGTAACAACATTTTTTGGAGGAATCCATAGCCACTGGGCACTTTGGAGTAGGGTTCCTTCGCTAGTCCTTGTCCTCTCGCTTCCGTGGGCCTATGCTTGTCATTAACCCTTCTTCCCCTCCCCTCCCCACCCCCCGCACTCCCACTCTCCCCCTCTTCCGCGAGCGATTCACTCCGCGAATCAACTTTCCTCCTTGAGTCAGTTGTGTACGGAACCTGGCAACGTGGCACGGTCCTTGGAGGACTCTCGGCTAGGCCGACGACGTTGAGAAGCGGTCGCCGTGGAAAAGAGTAAGAATTAGGCGTGGGAAGAACTGCCAAGAGGTCGGTGCTAACCAGCAATACACCTCTCCTCTTACTTCCCAAAGCAGTCTTCGCCGTTCCTCCTAGGACGACGGTGGACGTAGCGGGTGGGTTTATTTTTGTAGTCATCATGATTTACTGTGGATTATTGGTGTCTCAACGGCAAACGTTGAGAATTTTTCTTGTGACTGATATATTGTGGTGAGCCAGGTTGCAAATTGCTCAGGAAACGAATACCCTTTAACTACAGATTTTAAGTGTGCCCAAAACGCTTTCTCCGGAAAAAGTTTTGCTGCCTATTTTGTATTCTGAAATAACTCGCCCTCAATGTGTGACAATAAGGTTTCATGAGAGTAGGCTCTCAAGAGTTCATCTCACCAGCCGCAAGGAATTCAAACCATCATCAATCTGATTTTTACCGAGAGTTAGAGAGGGTAATTACTCATTTAAATTTTCCGGCTAACGATTTCACTTGTGCAAATTTTCATTATGTTCACTTTAAGGTCTGACCTTTAGTTTGTGGTAACACTATTTATAAATTTGACCTCCAAATTAGCTGTGTTGTGGTTTTGGACCTCTGTGATCAGTTGTCTTGGATACCTTTTTCCATCAGCTGCGATTCGGTAAGTACATGCTTTCTCTGAAATATATTTCTCAAGGGGACCTATGTAATTTCTATAAGTAACTAAAGTGAAAATGGTGAATACTTGCTGCATAACAATGATTTCAATGGGAACTTTTTAATTTTTAAAGCTTTAAAATGTTAAGGTTCCTCCTGAAATTTATTTTGGTAAAACTCCAAAATCGGACAGCTGCCAAATTAAAAAAAAACTATTGTTTCACAAGTCTCCAAACTTTCACTATCCTGTCACAGAGTATGCTCTGTCCTGCCCTATATTTGTTAACAAAAAGTGGAGACTTAAACTGATTCATTTACGTGAATAATTTAAAAAATTAAGCGTTCTTCCGAAGTTAATATAACTATTTTTTATAGTTGGAAATTACATGGTATTCCTTGGATATTGTGAAAGCGGTGAAACACTACTCATGAGGAATTTGTGCCGACCCAGCCGTCCCAAAACATGCCTTGCGCATAGAGTTGCTCAACTTACACGAGCAGTGACGGCAACGGCAGAAAGTTGTAATACGCCTGCGTCGAATAATTATGACGTTAAAATGAAATTTCTAACTCCCCACAGAGTTCCACTGCGGCTTCCGCAGCTGCTGGCTATTGCTGTTCATTCCGACGATTTGTAAACATCTTTACTGGCCAACTTAAAACTGCCAAAACGGAATGGTAAGTTCATAGTCTTTCATTTGTACAAAAAATTGTTATCGCTGTCCTTACTAAATTCAGAACTGGGATATTTATATGTTGTTGGTATTCAGTTTAGATATACACTCAGGAATAGTGTTTTTCATGTTGCTTACATGAGTGTAGTAGACTTATAATTGTAAACATTTCGTAGCTCGTAAATGACCCCATTTTTTCGGTAAGTTTTTGCATTGCCATTGAGATCCGTAACAATGATACTTATTCTGTGTACATTCTCTAATCTGAACGTTATGAAGTTAAAAAACCCACTACCACTAATATGTTCCAACAATTGTACGTGTTCCTCCCCAATAATCTTTTGTGTACCTCATTTTTGCATGATATGTTCGATTCATATATAACCCGGTAGTCGTTTTTTTTCTTCGTTTACCGTGAATCTTGAACCGTGAGCCTTATTAATTTTTGACACGAAATAGCTAGTTGAAAGTAACCAAGTGAAGTGAGTAAAGTGTTTAGGGAAAACGATGCTATTTGTTGTCTTGAGGAATTATTACATACGTGAAAGGTAACAGTAATCGAATAGTGCATCCAATTTAGATATAGGTAGTGTGTTAAGCAAATGAACGTTAAAATTAAGTAGTACAAAATAATTAATTTCCATTCATCAAACGTGAACTCAACTTCGCAGCTGGTTGGTTATCTAAAAGTAATAACGCAAGTTTGGTAACTGGGTTAAGAAGATAATCGATATATCTCATCGAACACATGAACCTCAGGCTTAAACCCTAAGGCATGGTATATGTATGTTGTCTGACAATTCTGTGATACCGTATTTAAACTTTGTTTCTTTTCCAAATAAATGTGGAGGATTTTGATTAAGGGTAAAGCTTAACTATCATGAAGCCTCATACTTGTTATGTAAATATTCATACATACTTTCGAATTCTTTTATATAACTGAAATTGGAATTGCATTAAAAGGTGTTCACTGAAAGGTTTAAACACAAATGTTGTGTACTATGGAATAGTTTTTGTCGACCTGCTTTAAGACTTTGTGCTGACTTTTTTGGTATGTTTATAAGAAGCCTGCTTTCTCTTTTGTGGCCTTAAGGTTATGAAATTAGTAGGATTTGAAAGTGCAATTGCATACCTCTAGCAAATTGTGTGTAGGAAAGGCTTGAAAACCAATTTAATATGTCCGATTTTTTAATATAATTTTGGGAGACATTTATAAACGTACTTCTTATAAACAGACACTTATTAACTTACTTATAAATGTATTTCATCCTCACAGACAGCACAGTTAATACCAAATTCACCACACCACAGTGCAAATATAATAGTATTTATCTTCCTATCTTGCTCCACTACCACCCCTCACTATTGTTTATGGGTATCTTTCCCCCTTCATTTATATATTGTAACTAAAATGATTCATTCAAAATATTGAACCTATTTTATTTTTTTTGTTAGTACATTCCCTGCATATATTTGGAGTATGACAAATTTAATAGTAATGGAAGGTTTGATAAACTATAAAAGAAATATTAGAATAATGGTCTCAATTCCCCCCTGAAATTCTCCATAGGGGTGTAATTCCACACATTTTGAGCCCATGCAATAGCAAAATTGTAATCAGAAGTTGAATTATTGAGTTTTAAGGCAAGTACCTTGGAATCAATGATTGTGCTTTAGGCTATTTTGAATTTACCTTTTCAGTTGTTTTCCAGTGTGTCTGGTAATGATTTTAATCATCCTCTTTTTTTTATATAGGCGGCGCCCAGAGGCGCTCTAACGAGGAATCACAGGAACAGGAGAGATTTTGAGAATCAGCACACGGTGAGTCATGTGGAGGCCCAAGGCTGTGTCGTTCACTCCTGAAGAACAAGCGGTGGACAAAGTACCACAGAGAGTGGAGAGACCAGCGTTTGGAGGGGTGCTGCCCCATTCCAGAGTCGATGCCAATCCGTCGATCAACAGCCAGCAGACACACGCAGCACCTTGTAATAACAAGTGCTCATCCGTGCTGACTGCTTCGTACGGTTCCTTGGGTCGACTCGAGGTGTCCTGTCCCCGTACGTCCTACATTCAGTTACCTCCTCCTCCGATGCCTAGCCTCCGTTCCATGGTGTGTCGCAACAGGACGCAGCAACCCATCGCAGTGTCCGATGCACCCAGCAAGCCAAGTCCCAAAGGGCTTGCCCCGCCCCCCCCTGGGGAAGTGGAAACGTCACTCAAGAGGGATGCCAGCTGCACCAGCCTCGGACACACCAAGGTCGGTCATCCCGACATGGCCATCAGGAAATGTGAGACGGCCATGGGTCTCTCCAGCCTGGCGGTGGACGACCCACCCCAGAAGCCCAATCCCACCCAGGCCTGCTCGACAAAAATCACCCTGGGCTGCCTCAGTCAGAATGCAAGGAGCATCACATCCAGCAGGCATGCCCCACGCAAGGAGAAGGAGTGCAAGCGACCCTTTGTTTCTTCCCGCAACCTGATAACGAGGGAGATCTCTGCATCGACCCGCAACCTCCTCCTGCCCCTGCGCAGGGAGTTCTCCGCCTCCTGCACCTCGACGACCTCCTCCACCTTCAGCCCCTCTGCCACCTCCCCTCTTCTCCTCCTGCAGACTAGTGGGGGCGGCCATGGATCTGGCATCCTGGAGCACAGCGGCGAGGCGGAGGGGCCCATGAAACCCATAAATAGGTTACGTGTGTCGTGCTCTCGGTGCTCATCTCTAGTTAGTCTCTCGGCCTCGAGACTTTCCCTCGGTGTAACTTCAGTGCTGCCCACCGTGCAGGCTGTCTCCCAGGAGGAGGATGAAAGTGAGGAGGACAAAGGGTCCATCTCCAGGGTGGAAAATAATGATATCCTCGAAGATAAGATTGAAAGTTGCAATAATATTGGGTTGACGATGAATATGGACCGAAGTGAAAGTGTTACCTCATTAGAAGTGCCTTCCTCGCTCTCGTTGTGCAAATTGTGCTTGACTGAAAATGTCCCTGGATCATTGGTGGCTAGAATACAACATTGTGGCTGCCTTTTCTGCCAAGACGTGAGTAAATTTAATATTATAATTTCATTCCTAGGATTCCAAATCCCCAGATGAATAGCTTATTTAACTTTCATACATGTTAAAAATGAATTTAAAAAAAATATTATTTATCTTTTGCTTCTTGTAGTTGGTAATGTGGGTTAGGTATTAATTTTTTCTGCTAGATGGATGCAACATGTTGCCCCTGCCACCTGCAGCAGCTTGGAGGGTAACACGTAGAAATATGTTGGGTAGTACATGACAGGGTGTAAGTCATGAATCTAGCAATCAAATGCACTCATCGCATAAATTTATTCACTCTAATGAAACAACTTTTATTTTACCCATTATTTTAACACTAAATTTCATATACTAATCACATCTCTCCATAAAGCACAGAACAAATTATATATTCCAATCCATTCATAATCATAATTCTGTTTTTTTTATTGTTGATTGAGAGTACCACATTAATCTAAAAAATTCATTGAGAAGCCTAGAATATTGTAGGGCTATATTGTGTATTTAGTTCTTATTGGCAAAAATAATCCCTTGCATGCAAAAAAAAGCATTGGTACGTTGATTAAGGCTGACATAGAATTACGGTGGTTTTGCAGGTGATATGATGTCTCACATGAAAATAGAAAGCCTTGTTATGCAATGTTACATGGTCATGGGCTGCGTTACTTTCATTATTTGATGAAAAGCTTATACTCAAATGCAAAGACAATTTACACTCAGCAAAACTCTAAGTGTTGATATTGGCATCACTTGGTGGAAACAATTAATCATAAAAGATAAATGAACACATACTTGGTTTATTTTCTCAAAATTGTGGGAAGAAACCAAGTTTTTTTCTTTTACCATCAGCAGAACCCTTTAGTATCAGTATGTTAACACATCAGATTAAATCTATTTACTTTTTTGTGTGGAATTCCAATCATTACACTTTCAAAAGTGAATGGGTATCAATGGAAAAGAATTTGCATACAATGGTGTTAGAAGAAGCCAAAATAAAACCACTTGGCTGAAATAGATTGGATCACTGATCAGTCTAAGGTTGTCTTATATATAGGAACCTTGTCTTATCTCATAAGTTTAGATTACTTCCTTCCTACAGACTTTTCAGGAAAGCATTCCTAGATTTTTCTCTTCTGTGATGTTGGACAACAGGTTGACATTGACACAAATGTCTCTGCGAAAAGTATCTCTTAGGAAATGGTCTTGGGACAGTGGGTGTATTCTCCAAACAATACAATTTGGCTACTACACAACCACTAAAAGGTTGACATTAATATTAGTATTCACCTTGTAGTAGCAGTAGTATTTTTGTTTATAGGGTATGTGAATGGCTAGGATCATTTAGCCCTTCTTTAAATTAAAAAAATCATGTTGGCACATTCAACACCCATTCCCAATGCAAGATCCAAACCTGTGGTTTAGCAGACCTTCCAGGCCTGCATATTCACCTTGTCATGATCACTATTAATATGTACTTAAGTCCAAATATTGTTTGACTGCAACCCTCTCCATTCCTTCCTAATTATCTCTTCTTTCTAACGTCTATTATAATTTTCCCTATATATTTGTCCCTTGCCCTTCCCCTTGGGGTCTTCCCTTCTATTTATATTCTTCAATAATTCAATATATGTACCTCAGGGTGTGCCCTATCCACCTTGCTCTTCTTTTCTTTTAATGCTCCAAACTATCTAACTCCAAACTTTATGTTCTTCTTCTCTTCGCTACCCTTCCTCATTCCTTTACATGTAGTATCATTTTTATACCTGTGATCTTGAGAATAGTAGGGTCTCCTTAGTTCCTCTGTTCTTTTAAAATCCGAACTGGTTTTCCGAAAGGTTTTCTTCAATTATTCTTTCACTCCAGTTAATTATTCGTGTTTGTATATGTCACACAAGTGACATTAAACCCAGCATTCTGTATTATTTGCATTTCTCTGGGCTCATTTTCTTTGGAATAGCAATCATTTCACTCTTCACAAAGTCCCCTAGCAATCCCTTCACAGTAATTCTTTGTTAAGTCCTCTAGCATTCACTTTCACACTAATCCCTGTTTATTCCAAACAGGGTATCTTTAGCCTTACCTACTTAGGGCCTCTGCTGATTCTGTCCATTCCTGATGCCTTGTTTTTCTTGAGAGTATTCACTGCTGTGTCAAATTCAGATCTAGACATAGCTGCCACTGTCCATCCACGCACACTACATTTTCATCTTACAAGCCATTTTCCTGAGGCTTAGGCCCTCAGTACCATTCCTCTATACATCCTTCCCACCTATTACCGATGTCTTCCTCTTCTATTCTTCCCGATTTCATCTCTGATGTTGATACACTTTGATTTCCATTCTTTAAAGTGCATCTTTACTAGCTCGTATGGTGTCTCGCTGTTCCCTTCCTTCATGCTTCATCAATTTTGTCGCAGCAGTTTTCCATTCACTCTTCCTTGGCCTCCTTTTATTCTGCGTATGACTTGGTTTCTTTTTTGACATGAATCATCTTGTATTGATTAATTACTCCTTTACCTGCTCAAATTAGCACTAAAATAATCTGCTTGAGATATCTAGCCTATGAATTCAAGAGCTTGAATTTATCAACCCCCGAATCATGTATTCATTAAGAAATTTGAGATATGATGGAGTATGTATAAAATAAGTGTGGAAGTACAACATATGTAGTAGCTGTATTAGATTTTTTAAGTGAGAAGACTCAAGTTTTTTGTGTCTCTCAAGTTAGCCTTTGTAAAATAGAACATTCACTTTACGGTTTTCATCACTTAGGTCAGTCTAATATATAAAGGTAGAACAGAACTGAGGCCAACTACATGTGAAGATTCACAAATCAGAGACCAGTTCCTTCCTCTGTGGCACCAATGGCTCCCCACGAAGATCTGGTGCCCAGAAAATCACTCAGGTTGGGTTTTAGTTGGAGATGTCTATAGGCATCACTCGGACTTGAACCCAGGTCTCTACTCACCACCATTCTCTAACCGAGCATTCTACCCACTACCACAGCCTCCAGAACATCTTAAATGTGAATGAATATAATTATAGATAGCGTCTCTTGTCAATATACTTTGCATTTACAATTGTTAAGGGTAAAATGTAGTACAATAATCATTGTCAAGTTACATCAGGTATCACATTTCCATAACACATCCCTCAGATTGAAAGTTACGACCAGTACCACAGCTCAAAAATCACAATAGTATATATGCCTTAACTACCTGCAATTACACTAAAGAAATTCATTGACTGAGTATAGAGGGTACTCACATGTTTAGTAATCATTGACTAACCATGCGAGTAGGACAGTTTTGAACCTTGTTTGACCTACTGCCACAGCCTTTGGAGGTAGTATGTTGAATAGCCTCACTCTTAGACTATCTAAAGTATTGCAAGATTTGCGATTGCAAGATAAGAGTCTGAGGCATGGCACATCTAGAGCATGTCTATGATGTTTCTAATAGGTGTGAGCATCAGCGAATATAGGGAAGTTACACAGATTACACTTAACACAACATAGAAGTTTAAAAACAAATTGAGAATAGATTATCAGAATACCCAATTATGAAAAAATAGGTCTACATTGATAAACGTTATAGAGTCAGGTGAGATGTGGTGGAAACGATTCATAATTTAAGAAAAAGGTTTAAAAAATTTGCAATTTCCACTTAAAAAACTTCTTCTTTATTCCGACATGTTTCGGTGCACTACACCATTATCAAGTGATCAAGACCTGATAATGGTGTAGTGCACCGAAACATCTCAGAATAAAGAAGAAGTTTTTAAAGTGAATTGCAAATTTTTTTTAACCTCTTTCCTAGGCTCTTGTGCTCTTGAGTTTTTGGACCAATATCATAAGGAGGGTGATCAGCTTATAGAGAACATTGTCACATGGGGATGAGACGTGTGTTTCTCACGTGATTCCAGAGACTAAACGCCAGTCAAAAGGATAGGGCATTGTCATGCAGCAACAAAACTCCGGACGTCATAAGGCCATGTTGCTTATTCTAGGACGTCATAAGGCCATGTTGCTTATTCAGTATTGCACATCGAAGTTTAGTCAGGGTAGCACAGTAAGCGGCTGCATTTATTGTTGTCCCTTGCTGCATAAACTCGACTAACAAGACCCCATGTCTATCCCAAAACATGACTGCCATAACCTTGCATGTTGAGATTGTCTGCTTGGCCTTGAATTTGACATGATGTTGTGTGATGCCATTCCATTGACTGACGTTTAGACTCTGGGGTCATGTGAGATACAAAAACCCACTATTGATCCAAAAAATCAAGAGCATAAGAGCCATTCTTTTGATGATGAGGTGAATGAAGCAGTTAAACACTGATTATCATCACAGGTGGCAGACTTCTATGACTTTGGCATATGAAAGGTTATAGAACATTATGACAATTGTTTAAACAAAAATGGAAATTATGAAGAAAAATAGAGAAAGATGTAACGAATTAAGTAGAAAGATTTTTTTGAAAGAATCTGTAATGATTTATTTTTTATAAAAAATCGAACCATACTTTCCAAATAACCCTCATACTTTGACAAGTACCTTGCCTTTAGATACTAATTGTAAGTATTATAGTAGACATATTTATCTTCTGGTTCTCTTAGAATGGATTTAACCTCAAAGATATTGCCTATCATTTTAAAACTATGATATCGCTAAATGAATTTTAACCATGGGTCCACTCTAGAAATTCATAAACTGAATTAAAGATAAGCTACAAATAGGTAGGCTAATGAATAGTTACATTACATTTATGGTTGTTAGAGTGCCATAAGTAATATTCTTCTACTTTGCACTAATAATGATAGCTTTATGAATCTGTTAAAGCTATCAGAAATGTAATTCACAGTCTACGGTTCATAATCAGATTCCTCCGTGACTTTTTACAGTACTTAAATGGTCTCTTGTAATAAGTCCTGAATGATTAAAAAAATAATATGCATAGACAAAATATGTGTCATTACATTTTTCACATTACTGTTTTGTACCATGTAATTGTATGAGCATTAATGAGGCATCTTTTGACAACTTTTGGAAGTTTTTTTTTTCCCCATGTAGGGGAAGCAAGGACAGGAGTTGGGTGGGGTTTGAAAAGAGATATTTTTAAAGAAAATATCTGGGAAAAAAAGAAAAATTTCCACAAGAAAAATCTTATGATTTGTGACTTCATGAAAATGTTTGTTCTTTATACTCTTTAGGTTACTGTAGAATAAGTACACTGATAACACCTAGAAGAACTTGAGGTATTATAGGAGCAATGATCTTATTTTTCTCTTTTCTCTATTTAAGTTTCCTATTCCTGGAATTAAATAATGAATGGAGTAATACAAATTGAGATTGTCACCATTTAATGTTGGATAATATATGTGTATTTGATGAGCAATTTCTCTCACTTACCTCTCAACCATTTGCCTTGAACTTAATCATTCGAGCCGACCGTGTTAGCCTGGTGGGTAGTGTGCTTGCCGGCTAACCCAAGGGTCGCAGGTTCGAATCCCGCCCAGGGCATGGGTGTTGTGTTTGTCCAGATGGGTTTTTTTCTATGAGTTAATGAGGTACGAAATGACCATAGCCGTCGAAGCACCCTTTAAAACAAAAATACTACAATACTTAATCATTCATTCAATACTTATTTCCTTCTTTCACCATCCTTTTTCTCCTGAATGATGGTATGTTAGTGCACATGAGCCTCACCTAATTCTTTTGTAAATTTCCAATCCCCTGAGCCAACATTCACAAGTAACATCTCTACATACTATGTAATACAATAAATTGTCAAGAGATAAGGATGTCACAAATTTTTCACACTTGGTATAAGATGCGTAAAAAAACTTTTGTCATATCTCATTCCATGTCTCTGCTTATGTGTAACCCTCCCATAAAACTACACTAATGAGTAGAGTGTATAGTTACTGGCCGTTAGGTCATGGTTGAAACCTCAGTGGGGCATGCAAGGCTAAAATTCAAGTTATGCATTTTCTGAAGGAAGACAAGTATGAAACTATGTTTCAGGGAAAGGAACTGTCCTTCCTGATGAGAAATCACAGGATTCACTTCTAAGTGAATTAATAAATATTTCAAATCTATAGGGCCATATACAAACCATATATATTTTCATGAGCATTCACACACACAAATTACAAATACCATTCATTTATACATGCTACAAGTTACCCTCTAGAAATTCATGAACACTTTGGTTTCCAGAATTGACTTAAACTTCCCTCTGAGTGAAGGTTGGGTGGCCTGATATGTCATAGAATCTTGTTAAATATAGCAGAAGCTGAGCCGTTTGAAGGGTTAATACTTTATGGGATGAGAAAAGATAGGTGGTCCACTTACTCCTTTGATGATTTGCTTCTGTAATGAGATAGCTATAGGCAAAATATCTATTTCTTCCCTAGGAAATAATTCCATATGGAAGGTGAGCATGTACCTTTGAATAATAGTGTGTACAGATGGACATGATTGGAACTATTTTATCATGCTTTTATTAACTCACTTTCATGTCTGTCTCTTTGTTTGAACGTCTGTTCGGGTCAAAGTTGGGAATCGATTTTAAACTAACTTCCCTATGAGCAGAAGACTTGAAACTTTAAACGTAACTCAGAATTGGATGACAATCCATTTATATGTAATAATCTTTACAAACACATATAAACAAATAAAGATATTTTCATATTTCCACGTGAGGTGGATGGCAATGGCCGAGGGGTCCACAGGACGAAATATGCTAAATTCCCTGTCTTACGCAGGCATCTCGCTGGCTCTGCAGTAGCATGTTGGATTACTTTCCTGGGGGTTGTGGGTTTTGAGTCTTGCAGGGGTCAACTTTATTTTTGCGGCAACCAAGTGTAAATTTTTCAGGGCTGTCAGGGGATCATTGAAAAAGTTGGAAAGAGTTGTATATAATTATTTCCAATACCTCCTCGGCATCACCGGTAGAAAATTATTTTCCTGTGTTAGAAAACATCTAGGAGAAAAATTATATATATATATTTAAAAATGGCATTCTTGTACCAGACTAGAAAAGTATGAAGTAATTGTATAAATATAAATAAAAACTATTTAAAAACCATATTTTAAAACAAACTAAAAAGTATGAAATAATTTTATAAATTAAAAAAAATTAAAAATCACATTTTTAAAATGGACTAAAAAGTATGAAATAATTTCTCTTATTCTCGTAATGAAAACTTGAAAAAAACTTGTGATTGTGGATTTTAATAGTTTTGAAAATAAATGTAAAATTTTAAACGAAAAATATGGGGTGCATGTAATCAGTAATAGTAAGGAGTGTTGGGCGTTGCTGTCGTTGAGAAAACACACACAACGGTTCATAGACTTTGGTGAACTATTCATGGATCAATTATCTATAGTATGCAATCCACCTTTTTTTTTAATTTATATAATTATTTTTAATCATGTGATTACTGATAGTGATTTTTTTATTCACTTAAATTGCATGGATTGGCTGAGTTCAGTGTTTCTTGAACGTGGAACCCATGACATTTTACTGAGCCAACTATTGCAAAAAAGAGTATTTGTTCATTTGAAGTAACATTTCTACCATTGTATACTAAAACAAACCTTCAAAATGATCATTACCATTTTTGATGTGCCTGTAAATACAGAAATATAAATGTTACATCATTTTATTTTTTAGCCCCCAGTACTTTAATTTTTTGTTATCCAAAATTCCAATTACTGTTGTCTCAACCCATCACCTCCTGTTACCTTTTCCAGATCATTTTTATTTAATTTTTTTAAGAATTCATATGAATTTTAAATGCTGAGTGTGCCGAAGGATGCCTTATTAAGGTAGAAACAGTTACATATGGTTTTTAAATTCAACTGTGAGAAACTTCTTATTTCTGTGGATTTCCAGAATTTCACAATGTTGTGCTTGAATTTAACTTTTGCGATCTACATGTTCATTTTAATTTATGCTAGGTAATTTCACAACCTATTGCATAAATTAAAGAAATCACTTATTGTTGAATTCGTTCTGTAAGTATTGGTTTAGTCAAAAAATAATTTGAAAATTATCTAATTAAGATCCTGAGGTAGCATTGGTTAACTATTTTCGTACAATTGGAATGGCAGTTTGTGTAACATTGCCGTATGTATTAATTAATCTGCTGTAGAAGTTGTTCATTAACGATCTCTTGTCTTTATCACATCTATTATTTCTTTTCCTATTGTGACTGCATTTACATGTTGCATGATTATTTAGTTGATGTTTTTAACTTACCTATATTAATGTGTAAATTAATATAACATTTGTAGTATGTATACATAATTTCTTTTATGTTGGGGATATGCATCAAATATTGTTTTGGCTTGTCTATCTAAATTTGTTCTCGAATTGTATAAGATGAATTACATTTGGCTAATTGTTTCAAGATTAATGACATTATAAATTTTATTTTAAAATTTTTATTAATATAATAATTTCATAAATCTTAACATGACCAAAGAAACTGTTCAAGTTTTGGCTTATATGCAGAAGCAATCATTAGTGTACATACTAAAAATGTAATTGTATGGGTAATTGGAAAATTGTATCTTAATAAAGAAAATAGTATCTGAACATTTATATAACAAGCCAAAGTATGCTGATAATATTTTATTTGCTTAAAATAATATGTTGAGTTGGTACTTATAAGAGTTTGGCTTTGATAAAGTGTTATTGCTGGATGTTTCTGTAGTACAAACATTTTGGGTGAGTATTGAAAGATTGCTGCATGCTATTTGTATTTTGCAAAGCTGAAATAAAAATTTTGTAATCAGATATTGGTGTTAAGGATTTATAAGCTTATTTTAAAAACCTACCCTTAATCCTCTGTCTCATGTTGTTTTCATTTGAACAAACAAAACTGATGTAATAATTTTTCAATCTAACTTAAAATTCATTACTAGTGATGAAGAAAGTCAAAAATGTTGTTCTCAGGTCTCATTTATTTTACACAATAAAAGCATATAATCTGATGACTATTTTAACTTGGTTGTGCTGCCACACTATTTGGAATAATCTCTATTTTCACCTTCTCAATATATGGTGTGTATACCACATAGAGAATATTATTATTTTATTGACAAATTCTATTAGATCTTTATGGATGTACACAGTTTTAAGGCTCTCGATTAATTTTTTCACTTATGTTAGTGTTTCTGTACATTTGTGTCTGTTAATGTATAGTATGTACCTAAGTGTTTAGAAGTTCACAGGTCTTCTGATTTAACATGTAGTAACAATATAAATATTTGATTAAAACTATCAAATTGATTGCATTTGGCCAAAGGATGCCATCCATAAAATTGTCTATAGTTCTGTCTGCTCTCTGGTTTTATTACTAGTTTCTGTGAAAATGTTAATTGTAAATGATTTACAATTAAAAATCTCTTATTGAATTCATGGTTTAAAAATTGAGAGTTGAAATCTGAAATAATGTAAGGCAAGTAGGTTTTATTTAGGAAGAAAATACATAATGACTGCATTGTAGGTGTCAGAGATTTTCTGAAACCTATAGCTGTTGCAAAAGGTTGTGAAGTGATGTTGGTAGTGAAATGAAAAATTTGGAGGGCAAATAGATGGAATTTAAAATCCATTAAACTGGGGAGATTAACTATTTTCTCAAGTTCATTCTTTTTTGATTAAGATGCCGCAGAGACACTGTTATACAGTTACTTCACCTTGAGAATTTCTACCCATGTTTGGGACTAGATAGTTATATTTTTAATTTCCCTAATTATCTATTTTTCAACCAATTCACCTAGATTAATTTATTTTACTATTATTAGTAGCGATTACAGACAAAGTCATATTTTGTATGACTATTTAGTTAACCATTTACAATGGTTGCATATTTATTTGTGTTTAGTTCATGGAGCCTAAAGGTACCTAAAGGAAGAACTTAAACAATGGTGAGTCAAAAAGTAACCTTAATTATTTTTATTGTCAAATATGGGTGATGGTACATAACTTTCCAGTATCCTCCTCATATTCAATTCAGCTGAGCTAGCTCTTCACCTATGCATTCATAAAAAAAATAAAAAATCTTTTTGTTGACTGAGCAGTAATACATGCTTTAGCAAATAAAGATCCATCATCCGTCATTCTTCTTCATAAAAGTCCATCATCCATATCCTTCTTAAGTTGTCCAGGGACATAATTTTGTGTTACAAGGTCAGGTAAAAAAAGAAGATGAAAAGGGAAATTTAGATTCTGAGATTGCCATTTACATGTGAAGTAGAATAATAAATATAAATGGATAGAAAGGTTAAAACATTAAGGCCTTTAAATGGATGACGGAAGCTATAGGATTTCCTCACACCAACCAGAATTCAATAACCCATTTCTAAAGTTAGAAAACTCTTATTGTATGATGAGTGTCTCCAGGCAGCAACACTATACTCACACCTACTATAAATGAAGGCATAATACACTGATATGGCAGCCTCTAGATCATTAATTGGCACCATTCCTCTCAGCAGTTAACATCCAGATGCAATTTTAGTGCGAATAGAATCAATATGTGATTCCCTCTGGATGCATTCATCAATTTCAACTCTAAGAAATTTAACATTTATAGAACCAATAAGGAAGGAGATATTTAATCTGAGGAGTGAACTGAATTTTATTTTTTTTAATAAAGGTGGAATTGACTCATTAGTAATTCAATTTGAAGATTGGTTGACTGCAGCCCTCTCCATCCTTTACTATATAGTGCTAGCTCTCTTACCCCTTTGTAGTTCTTTCTAACGTCTCTCATAATTTGCCCTATATATTTATCCTTTGGACTTCCTCATGGAGCCTTCCCCCCCATTCTTACTTTTATTGCATTATTCTCAAACTCATTATACCTCTGTGTGTGTCCTATTCACCTTATTCTTCTTTTCCTTATTCTACTCTACAATGATTTACTTCCCTCTGCTCTTCTACAATTGAATGCAGGAAGATTTTTTTTTTTGAGCAGGACATCATTTTCTTGGCACCAACCCTATGGATCCAATGTATTGCTGTGCAATATGGAGTATGTCCTGCATATTCTAAGTGAGCTAGCCTTGATGTCTGGATTAAATGAGACACAACTTTGAAAATTCCACATATATTTTTTTCTATACGACCCGGGTTTCGTCGCAATGCAACAT
>WURS02298243.1:0-18558 GCA_011762765.2 Rhinocypha anisoptera
TTTTGGGGATCAGATTATTGATTTTCACAGAGATCTTTCCTAGGAAGGGAATTTTCCTCCATTTTGTGGAGATATTGGAGAGACGGGTACCGTACATGTCTGTAAGTGTCTGCATGGGTAGGATTTCTGTAATTAAAAAATCTTGGTTGGCCGAATAAATATTTCCGTTTCTTCTTTATTCAGCTGTTCACGACCATCTTCAATTTTGGACTTTCCATGCCTTGCGTGGACGTCCCGGAGATCTTCTGCACTCCATAATCCCACGCTTGTTTCGGCATTCTCTTTTCTACATTCATTCATTCGACGGGTTCCCTCCATCTGCTTCCGTAGCACTGCATGGTTTAGTTCACCGTGTAGTTTTGTGCACCGAATTATTATCTCATGTCGCATTTATATTTTTTACTCGTTCGCGTTGTGCAGCCGGCAGCTTGCTTAAAAATTTCATTTTGGATATTTGTACTCCTTGTTCATCCGATTTTATGAGTCCAGTTCCCACATAATTCCACACATTCCATCAATAAATCTGTATCTTTTCATAAAACTTCATCAATATTCATTGTCCCTTTTCGAGATTTTCGAGAAGTAAGAAGGCCAGGCCAAATATCATGCCGGGAGGGAATAAATTAGAAATGGTAGAAAAGTTCACTATCATACGAAGAAGAAAATGGACGTCATGTCATGGATATTATATGAAGTATTGCATTAACAAAAGAGAACTTTAGAAGAGGAAAGAGAAAATGAGAGGGACTCTAAATAATGATTTGAATAAAATATTGGACTGGAAGCGTCTTCAGGTCGAATTGATAACGTAAGATTCGGTCGCTATTTACTTGATTGTTGTCTGGCAACGGTTGCTCTGATTGGACAGCAGGTTAGGCTTTCCTCGAGCGTCATGGAAGGATCTGTTCCTCGGCAAGATCGAATTGCTCTTTTCCACATCGAAGTTAGCACGTATCCATACTCACGATTAAAGATTTTTGGATGTTTTACGATTTCCATCGCTTCTCTTATGAGCCTGGGGAAATGGCGCTTTTCCCTCGCCGGCACTCCCGTATGCTCGAAATCGACCATACGACGAGAGTGCCGGCGAGGTAGTGAAAACATGTAAAAGGTAGAGAAGAGTGTAGTATTTCTATAGTACCTATTGTGAATCCATAAGTATGCATTGAAACTAAATTGAAAGCAATATAGGCATCAAAACTTCGCTACCCAAATTGGGACCGCGTGGCTCATACTTGTAAAATAGCCTTCCATGACATTGAAATGCCATTCTTTAGAATATTTTCAAATACTTACTCCATTATTCATATTACATGTATTTTTAAATAGTTTTTATTTACACAATATATTGGAATCATTTACATAGTGATCGTATAGGTTTTTTCGGCTAATATACAAGTACGATTGTTACCCGTCGAACACCATCCCTCGTATTGCCACCCAAAAGCGTTCCCGTCAGAATCCAATGGACGTGTTACGGGAAGGTTGTTAGGAGGAGAAAAAATTATCACCCGTGGTTCATTCATGCAAACTAAAAATTTCAAGCAGAAGAAATTGAAAAATACCACATAGGAAAAAATGTACCAGATGTCGCTAAACCAGGACAAAAGTCGCTAACTTGAGCGATAAAAGGGGCAGAAATACGGTACGAATAACCATGGAACCAGGATACCAACAGCATTTCCAAGAGCGGGTTTTGTTTTCTATTATAAACTCATATTACTCTATGTCATAACGTGATGGGCGATATAATTGGAACCAACTACAAGTGGAATCATATTTTTGGAGGTTCTTCCGAAGTTCATCTTCCTTTTACCCCTTCCCCCCCCCCCCATTCCCTACCTTTTAAGCCTTTTGTCTTGGTCTGAAGAGCCTGACAATGCTGACCAGACTTGAAACCACACACTGGTATAGATGTAAAAATTTCCGGATCAAAAGTTCTCGGATATACTGAGAAATGAGTAACATTTTTCGTAGAGTTCAAATATGGACTATAAATAAGATGGAAAGGTGGATTTCCTCTTGCTTAAGCGGACTTAAAACCGCCCGCGCCGGGAGCAACAGTGGAACATCCATAGCGATCAAGTATAAAAACCCGATAAAACGTGACAATTTCCCGTTTTAACGAAATTTCTTCAACTTCTACACCTAGATACAAACAAACATGGGTAAAATAATAATGTTCAATTCTTTAGTAAACTTTGAGTTCAAGTCCGATGCTCCTATCTCAATTTCATCATATTTTAAAGATTGAGTGAAACTTGCAGTGCACTGTAAAAATTCTCATTTTCCCTTTACTTTATTCGTAAAAAGATTAACGTCTCTGCAATTATCCCAAGTCTCTTTCATGGAGTTTTAGATTTTTTCCATACTCACCGGTTGAAAAGGTACCTTCCCAGAAAATTTCCGGCTGATATCTTGCGAAAAAGTGCCTGGGTCAACGAGCGAGTGTCAGTCATTCAGTTTAATTTGCAGCTTTATATACGCTAATAATAATTGTATACATAACCAGTGGCTCATTAATTTAATCAAAACACAATGCCACTATGACAGATTAGAAGGTAATGTAAACTGGATAATGGCCAAAAATGGGAGGAACTGAAAGGAAACATTGTATGCAGGAGGGGAGGGGAAAGGGAGGAGGTGGGGAAGAGGAGTTGGGTTCAAGCAGGGGAAGGTTGGGGCAGGGCAGGAGGGGAAAGCATGTATGTTGGTTTACCTGGATGTAGGGTTTAGAGAGAGTAGTAGAGAGTGGTGGGGAAATAAAAGTTCATTGCACGTGGATCAACTGATGCTGTAACAATTTCAATTTACTCAAGAGCATCCATTTTAAGTCCTTTGTGGATGGTATGTAGCACTTTGGTAACAAATCACAGGTTTGACTGAAATCCGATAAATGTTTCACAAACAGGGAGGTGGTGGATGAATTTTTGAAACGTCTGAAATGTTCTAGGGTGCATCTAATGATATTCCTGCCAGTCTGACTGATGTACATAACCTACTCTGCAGTCATTGCACCTTAGCTTGTAAAATACCTGGCTTACACAATATGTCTCCGGGATCTTTTCCATGTGACAACAGTTTGCCAAGGCTCAAGGGGAAGGGGTGTAGAAAGTGGGCGTTTGAAGTATTACCATTCTATAACTTTGTATGGCAAAACATTCTTCATTTTCTGAATTTATCTACTAATTTGCATTCTTTTATCTTCCTTCAAAAATGTATTCTCCTAAAGTTCAATTATCATTTTATCAGAGTAAAATATGTTGTATACCTGATCCGGGATTTTTTTTCAAATTTATGACACTGTTCTTGTATCTTTATCTAACCTTTTTTCACCTAGTTTATATATTCCTATATTTACACTAATTTTCCATGAATATTTTATTTTCTTTTTCTCTCAATAAGAATACAAAAGAGAAGGAAATGATGAAGGTCTGAAAGGAGTCCCTAAAAACGCTTAGATTTAACTTGATTTCCTCTCACTATGTATGTATATTAGGTATACAGCTGTCACTAGCTAAAACCCAATAAATTATGTATTTAAGTAAATCCCATTATGCTAAGAAGGGCATTTAAACACATGTTGATGCAAATAATACTAGCACCAATCAAGCAATATCTAGGAGTAATAAATACACATCCATATATGTGTACGTATCCATATATGTTCAAATTTATTATCACCCTTTCACCCCGTTGAACATCCCACCATTTCTTCCACCTGCTGCCTTCTTTCCCTCCTTCCCTCCATCACCTGCTCAAAAATATTATATACTATATATATATATACACGAGTCGTATATATATATATCAAGATATGTTACATTTTTTAAACAGTAATATGCTCTTTATTCAATCATATGTATATGTACAAGACATTCAGAACATTAAAAAGTGACTAGAAAGAATACTTTTTAGACCAATTTTCCCTAATAAACTCTGTCTTGACTCAATTTAAGATCTGCCTTAGACATTTCTTTTAATTAGGTCCCATTATCTGTTTTTTTTACTTTAATAAGAACCTTAAATAGGACCTTGAAAGTTGGATTCCATTAGAAGATTTTTTCAATATGGTGCCAATTTCACTTTAACATTCTTTTACCTTAGGGATAGATAGTTTTCCTCACCTCTTGAAGTCATTTAAGATATTTCATTTATTAGAAAGAACAAATCTTGTGAGCAGTTTTTGGTAGCATTTACCTAAAAAACTGAAGATGTGTAATTGAATATCTGAAATTTTTTTGCTTTCTTTTCTTTTTTTCTTTTCAATAGAAAATTATTAAGAGTTTATTTGCAGCGTAAATGGTTGACAGAGATTTTTTCCTGGGGTACAAGAGAAAGTATCTGCAAAGTCCTTGGAATTGTACATAATGTCATTCACCCTGAAAAATATATCATATTATTTTATTATTATTATTATTATCATTTTTCTCTCTCTCACATAATTTATAAAATTTCTCAATCATTCAATAAAATTATTACCTCTTAAATGGTGGTAGATGTTCATCTTCAAATATTGATACAGCGTAATCGAACACAGAAGATTTAGTACAAAAATTCTATAAATGAAAGGAGTAAATGCATGCATTAAGTTCATTCATATAGGTTCTACAAGTTTGAGATAGGTTTCTGATCGACAACATTAATTACTACTACAAATTATTACGGACTTCCAAGGGCCTGTATTTTCAGAAATGGCCTATTTACATTTAGAGGAAAAAATTGATAATTATCTACTAAAAGTTCTGCATACACTCTAATTGTTATAAAGTAGAAAAGTAAAACTTTGTTTAGCCACAGTGTCTGCTAGATCCCAGTGTGCAGTTTGTGTTTCTCATTGTGCTGTTCTAGGGTTAAATACTTGGTTGAAAGAAATAATTATAGTAAAGATAAATTGGTAAAAAATATTCCACTAAAAATCACTAAAATTTAATTAAAATTATGGAATTGAAATTAAAATAACATTTTAATTGAAATAAATCTTGATAAAACAAATAATTCTCATTCTCTTAACAACTACTTTCAAAACAAAAATGTCATAATCAGGTACAATATTTCCTTTTCAAACAAATATTATTATTCCAAACAATTTTTATTGGAAGAGCATGTCATAATACAGGGGAACATTTAAAGGAGTATGATAATGTAGGAGGGTAGGAGAGCTGATTAAAGGGGTTTTTGCTACTGAAAATTGATTTCAACATAAGTAAGTGAGACATTATTTTCTTCAGATCTCGCTATTTTATACAATGTATTTCACAGTTAAAAACATTGTCTGAAATAATTAAATCTGTGGAAAAGTATGTCTCTCATTCATTTGACATTAAGAATAGCTGTCTAAACTAAGACATTGACTCCATTAACCTTCTCACACTTCCGTAATCAGTAAGGCAGAGGAAACTGATGTCCATGTCGACATCCATCCTTAATGGATAGATTTCTAGATAGGTAATCTGGCATAGGGTCCTTTATGATACTTTTGCACACATTATTGCTAACATACATATTATTAGCATGAAAATATCTTTAAATTTTTTCATAAGGGCTACTAATACTATTCCTTAAATGGTTAAATAATTTATTACTTTATTAATTTTTCTACTCTGTTGGAAGTATTTGCCAAGTGCATGAAATATGCAAATCATTATGTCATTAAATATTTTATTCACCTGAGCCAATGAAAGAAAATATAGCTGCTGAGGCGTGAGTGAAGTCCAGGGAAGTCTTGCCACACTGCCATTCAAAGTGACCGAATTCCATGTAGCCTTGAATGCCAGATCAGCTCCTCCCATGTCAACCAGACGTTCATTTAAAGATAAGGAAGGGTCCAACTAAGTAAAGTAAATTTTTTTTAAATCCAGAAATTCAGCTTCAATGTACAATTTGAAATAAGTCAATGATGATTAACACATATATCTCTCACTCACCCTGTAGGAGAATTTTTCACCTTTACTTGTGACACCATCAATCAAAATATCAGTCTGTTGAGCAGCACATTGTGCTGTTTTATTGATTGCTGACATTGTATCTTCAGAGAATTTATTGACCCTAAGGCCATTGGAGTCATATTTGACACCTGTGTAGGAATATAAAGTTGACCTTATAGAAACCAAGAGGTTTTTTATGATTAATATGTGAAAACCATCATACATCTATAAATGCACTGTAATGTTTTAAGTGAGTCCTTAATCGCTCATTTGACTCTGAAGATGAGGGGATGATGGAAAACAATTGATTTTCCACCACAAAAACTGAAATTATTTTCCACCTTTATCACCATTCTTATCATTTAGATATGTGATCATTTAATGCAGAAATCTCATGTATTAGGAAGCACACACTATTAACATAATGGCAAATTCTCTCTCGAGTAAAAGGAAACAAAAAGTTTTTTTAGTTCCTCTTCTTACCAGTTGTGTCAAATTGATGCCAAATTTCATGAGCAATCATGAAGCCTAGACCAGACATTTGAATGTATAGAGGGAAGTCCTCACTGAAAAATGGCTTGAACATCTGTCCGAATGGAATAACTGAAAGGAAATAGAAATGACATTAAATAAATTGGAAATAGTGGGTAAAATATGTTCAAACTTATATATTTGTAGTTCATCATCTCTTAAGTCACGAATCCTACAGATGTTAGTGGGTCGGCTCTATTCACATCTTGTATTTTATATTAATTTATACATAATTATTCACTTTGGCATCCACTATTATTTGCTTTATGTATCTTTTTTCTTCCTCTCTGGCTCTTACAGTACACTTTACCATTGATAAATCATTACTCTACAAATCTCAATAGTCCGTAACCTCTCCCTTCCTCTTCCCAGAGGATCCATTAGACACAAGTACTACAGTGCCCGCTGGAGTAACCTCGTAAGCAATGAACTTGCCAGATAATCTAAAGGTCGTGGGTCTGAGACCTGTCCAGGGAATGAATGTTGTGCTGGTCCACAAAATAATTTTCCGGAATGGTTTGCGTTAGTAAAGGTATGCAGCCATAAAACTTTGTGTCAAAATGAATTAACCTTTTAGCTAAGAAAATTGGATGTGGCCATGCAAAGTTTTACAGCCCTTCACTGCATAAGTTGAATTTAATTCACATCCTCAAGCCAAACTTCCACTTTCACTGAGATATTTCAGAATAGCGACTTGATCTTCAAATGTTGCAGCAGATCATTATGCTCTGCCTCCATTGAATTACAATGAAACTACTACAAATGCTCCATTATGAGATGACCCAGGAATTTATTCCTGCACCCATAGGGTTAATAAAGCTGTGGACTTCCTTTCCTTTAGACCGATTTCTTTTCTTATTCTTTTATGAGAAAATCTCCCTCCCACATTTCTTGCATTTTTTTTACTCCCTTCAATCAGGTTCAGTATTTCATTTGAGACCCATGTGTATGGTTTGCTCTGCTCCTTTCTGTATTCCTCTTCAGATTTAGCCATTTTTCCTCTATTGCTTTTTTGCTGCTATGGTTTTCCATTTATTTCACAGTACCTTTTGAAAATTCATCATTTGATCTATTTCCTTCTGTTTTTCATAAAATCCCTAGAGGAAGCAGCTACAGAGGTGTGCCAAATGGCCACAGAGAGCATGTGGCCAGTGGATGTGCAACCCAAAAGTCTTTAGACCACTCTAGTGAAATGTTAATTACCTCTGATATGTGTAAAAGAATTATCTCTGATATGCATAAAATTATTTTTCATTCTTCAAAATACATTACTCTGAAAGCTTAAATACTGCAATGATGCCAGTTATGACTTATGGGGCTGAAACCTGGGCATTAAGGAAGAGGGAAACACGTCGACTCAATAAATAAGTTTTATTTCTGTGGATTTTTCAAAGTTTCTTTCCATAAAATATGAGTGAGTGAGTGAGAACCTGAGTGAAATGAGAATGGTTCATGGTTAACCCCTAGGGTGTGGAATACGTTGATCAACGTTTCGGCGTGTGACTTCAGAGAATACGTTCATGTTGGTATGACCGCCACCTTCATACCCTCTCCAGACCTTCTCCAAATTTGATGGCCAGTCCTTTATGAAAAGGTTCGAATCATCACACTTTCCTATTGCTGCGGAATAAGGGTGCCCCTCTCCAGTGCTGTTTATGACGGTTCACGACCCCCGGACAAGTTTGATGAATGCATTTCATCCGCCAAGTTTAGGGAAATTCTCTTCTGACCCACCCTCATCATTTTCATTAGTTGTCTTCAAGTTTCGATTGAGCACTGGTTATAAATGAAAGTATTTAAGTCCTGCATGGTATCAAATTAATCATAAATTATCAAGAAAAATAAATATGGAATTCATTTTTGTATATATTCCAGCGTGAAATATGACTATAGATGATTGGACTCATATCTCCAATATCCCCCTTGGAGGGTAACGGGCTACGTAGTCAATAAGGGTCGTTTCCGGGTCCACCACCTAATAAACCTTGGTCAGACATAGAAGGGAAGAGAGCTATGGCTACTTTTCTCCTGCACACAGCCGCCATCACAAAGGAAGGAGGCTGCCGCAGCTTAATGGTTAAGAAGGGAACATGTGAGAAGTGATGAAGTGAGTTAGAAGCAAAATGAAGTGTATATAACCGATATACACACTTCGTAATAAGCGATGGAAAGCTAAGATGATAAGGTCATGTAATGTGAAGGGAGAAACCCCTTAAGAGAACTTGGAGAATACTGATGTGGGGAAGGAGATCAAGAGGAAGCCAGTGTTTCAGATGGAGAATAAATGGGTAGAGGCAATGTTGAAGGGGAGGGATGCAAAGGACAGACAATTTCAGTCGCTGAAATAAAGGCAAGAAATGGTAAAAGAAGAAGAAGAAATATATATTCATCCTTGATTGATTCATTCATTTCAATGTTCCCCCAACTTCTTCATGGCTTGTAGAAAAGCACCGTTGGGGATGCTTCAAAGCCTTCGAGCATATAAACATACTAGAGGTGCTCTTGCTGGAAAATAGTGTCGCTGGAGTAAATCGTCGACTTGTGACATCAGACAGGGAACAGTATTGCCAATCCGTATGACAGGAAGTGGTTTTTTTAAATGCATTTAAAAATTAATTCGTATTAAATTTTAAAAAATACTTAAGCCCTTCAGCTGTGGCAATCTCATCCTTTCATCATGACTTGCACCTTTTCAGTTTGAAGATAAAACCTGTTCAGACAACACAACAGCCATGCCCTGGGCGGAACTTGAACCTGCAACCTTTGGGTTAGCTGGCAAGCACGCTACCCACCAGGCTAACCCAGTCAGCTGCATAAGGGAATATATCTAAATATGCACTCCATACTTTCCTTGGAATATTATGATTAATTTGATACCAAGGAGTATGTACACACCTTAATTTATAACCTGCATGGTACTGAAACTTGGAGACAACTGTGGGAAATAACGAGGAAAGAATTTCACAAAACTCGATGGGCAGATTCCATTCTCAAATTCGCATGATGGCCATAGTCCTTCCCAAATGATACTGGAAAGGGGGGCCCTATACCAGAACAATAAGAAAGTATGGCTATTGTAAACTTTCTTGAAAGGATCGACCATGAAATTTAGAGAGGGATTAGAGGGGGCACAAAGGAGGCAGTCAAACATAGAAAAATATTTTCTTCACACTTGCCAGACAAAACATAGATACATGCTTTCCTCGACCAATAAGACAGGCCAACAACTTAATAATCAGAGCTTGGCTCAAATTTCAATTAGACTTTGTTAATTTAATTGGAGAATAAACAGAAAAATTCGAAACAAAGTGTTTCTGGGATGCCAGTTCATACATTACTCAATAAATACACCTGTTATAGGAACAATATAAATTTGTCTACATAAAATAAATATCTTGGAATCAGCCGATATTGTTAAAATGTAACATAATCTATTTTTGTTTAATTTCACTCTACCACCAAAAAGGAAAACTCCATGGGCCATGGGTGAATGTTATGCCTATTTGCTTGTATGTTCAAACTAATAGTAACATTTTGTTGTGATAATATTTTTGTTGTAGTACCATTACTAGGCTCTGGAATTCAAATGTTCTCTATTATAGAAGCTGTTATGTACTCCATCTTAATGGGTACATAATAATCTATTGAGGATTAACTCAGGCACAGAGAAAATTCAACCATTTACTAGAAAAGATAGAAGTAATTTGTTACTCTTACCTAATGAGTTTAATCCATAGATTACAATTCCTTGCTCTCTAAATGGCAGCAGAAAGTGAGACCATCTGAAATTTCAAAAACATAGTCTTTTTAAATCTCCTATGATTGTTTTAAAATAATTTTTATTATGAATCCCACTTTAATTTCAGTATAGGATAAGTAAATTTAATTTCCTATTAAAAATATTTGGCTTCACATAGTCATATTTAATTCTAAATAAATGTCATCTTCAATCTGAAGGAAATTAGAAAGTAGCTCACTGTAGTATTCTTATTATTTAGAAATGGCCTTTGTTCAAGTTTTAATGTTAATGAAATGAACGAATCAAAAGTTTTCTACTGTTTTTAATATGGAGGATAATGAACCAATAAATATACTCTTACAAGTTGAATAATAAGGTTCATGAGAAATAATGAAATCATGTTGTGAATTACTTCAGAAGAAAATATAGATCAAATTTACATCTATTGAATAGAAATATTGATTAGGTGGGGACTTCCCTTGTTTAAGAAATAACTGTAAGAATTAAATGAATTTTTTATCAAATGTTTTTTCATGAAATGTATATTTTTGATTTATATCCATCATCAACATATATTGGTTACCTGATGATGGTGAATGCTTCAATATGTATCATGGATAGATTAACTAGGGGGATAATACCCAGGAGGAAATAATTACACAATTATTGGCATTTGGCACACTTTTGAGGTCACTTCCTCTAAGGCTTATCTATCATGTATTAAAAATGAGTTTCCACTTAGAACAGTCTGCAAGGATCAAAACAGATTTAAGAAACTTATAATCAGTACTTCATTACTAAGTACAGTGATAAGTCTTTTCTTTTTACTGTCTTCAAAATCTAAGGATCATTTGCCAATTTCAATTCCCTCTCACCAAAGTGGGAGGGAAATGAAAGTGATCTCTAAAAGGTCAATGAATGAAAAGAATAATCATTCGTCTTTTCTCAAAACATTCAATAATTCGCATAGGGTAATAACCACTTCTAATGCTTTGTTTCTCCATATTTCATATATTTTAGTTTTAATTCTTTTTCAGATATCTCTATCTAAGTTATAAAACCTATTATTCTGCTTGAAACTTAGGTAACTTACATTTGTTCAGGTTCAAATGGGTTTTTCTGATATACTGCATACATTCTCTCTCTATATCGTTTCATTAAGTCTATTGAATTCTCAAGATATGTCTTATTCGCTGCTACCTGAAATGGATTTATTTAAAAAAATGTTCAGCCTTTCGTAATAGTGCTTATTAAACTGATAATGATATTTAATGTGTAATCAGACAATGCAATGACATTAGAAACTTATTATCAAGTTAGGTCAAATGTCTCTGTTAAAACTCTTGGTCTGTGATATGGCATTGAAAGTAGTATAATAACATTTTGTAGAATTTTATCATTCAATGATTTTGTTCTGATCATATGATTTTTTGGATTCATATGGCCGTTTCTGGTATGTCATATGTACTTATTTATGTATTTATTTATTCAATATTTATTTACAATACACACACAAAAGGCTGTATGACATGATACTGACCTGGGAAAACTGGGTTTCCAAAAATGTCTCATTACGAAACAAAGTCATTCCACCATCAGCATACAATTTCAGATTGTGTAGCTAGGAAGTAAATTAATTATTTATGTATTACATTAAAGAATAATTCACTATGGTAAAATAGTTAGGGTGGAAAAAATTGCATTTAATTTTACAAAAATGACTTAAAGGAGCTTGTTGTTAGAACAAGGGCATCATTTTATGAAGGCAGATAGCAATCATCAATCATTTATTTAGTAATAATAACCTTTAGTAAACCATAAGGATTATATAAGTTAAATATATGGAATTTTCAAAATGGTGTTCACTTTTGTTGTTGCTCAACAAGGAATCATTTGATTATTTACTTTTCACAAAAAAAATGAATATGGGTATTACAATGGGTATGATTAATCTGACTGTACAAACCTTGTCAAGTGCTAAATTTTGGGATTCCTTATCCATCCACTCCAATTTACTTATTTCCACTTTTAGTGTTATGAGCAGTTCTTTAAATATTGATGTTATCTATGAAGGAATAACAGAGTAATCATAAAATAAAACTGTAAGCAAATATGTAATTGGTAAATGCATCAGTACATAACACCAGAAATGAACATGAATCATTTTTACTATATTATATGGAATTATTCTTACTATATACATTCAAATGAATTAATGGCCAATCCCCCAAGTAAGGTTCACAGTTAAGGGGTTTTGAAGAAATTCATAAGTTACTAATGATTTTTAAGGTTTACAATAAAAGTACAAGGAAATATTTACAAACTTCTTTTTTTCAAATACCTACCTTGGACTCATAGGCAGACAATTGTGCTGGTTCAAATGATTGAATGAATAGAGCAGAGGCAATAGGATCCATTAATTCCTTGGCTACATTTAGGCAATATGCCTTTCGATTGCAGGAACTACGAGAAACCACTAGCCCATAATATAGTTCATGGGTAAACATGGCCATAAGAGCATTATTCACTTGTCTGAAATATTAATATTTAAAAAAATAATTTCTTTATTAAAATTAGAAAATCAGGCATACTTTAAAATTATGCTAGTGAAAGAAGATATACTATATACATCTATCCCTAGAAGAAGTGACTACACAAGTTTGGCAAATGACAAAACAGTCTGGCCTATAAACAGTGTCTTTAGCTGGCCACAAAGTCTGTCAAGTCATTTGCCACACTTAGGTAGCCGCTTCCTTCAGGGATATTTGGTAGTTAAAAGGGGTTGTAAATCTATTGTTATAGAAACTGTAAATATAATTTGATAATATGTGTCAGAAAGTTTCTAAATTATATCTTATAAAATGTTCATACATTGACAAGAAAAAGTTTCAACTTTTGAGGAATTCAATAACTGCTATTTATGTAGACCATTTTATTGACATTGATTGATAAAAATCGACAAATTTTGCATAATTTATTTAAATAATTTAACAACTTTTAAAACTTTAAATAAATGTGCTTGCATGTACTTATAAAAATACAGAAGTTTATGCAGACTGATTAATATAATAAACAAACACTTGTGATTAATAATGCAATTTTTACAATTCTTTAATTATAGGCATATTAAAGGACCAATATTTTATAATAATTTGCGTTTGGCAATAAGATGTTTGTTCTTTTTAACTTGTGAGACATTAATTTAAAAAAACATCATAATTGGATTTTTTAAGCGTGTCACTATTTTGAAGGCGCAATTTCAGTTTTGGGCCGGCCAAAGTACGTGCACTCTGCTCTCCCCCACCACTGCTGCCAGTACAATATTCACAGATTTCAGGCAGACTTGAAAGTTTGTTTTTAACATTTTATATTGTTTACACAAGATTGTAAGTTTTGCAAACTTATACCTGGTAAGTACTCCGAATAACAAATGCCTTTGTTTAAAACACAGCCCTCATAGCCTTGCCATTCCATTGTAAAAGGAGGTCAACTTTCGATCAATCATATCTCTGGAACTAATTGATGAAATCTCCCATTTTTTTTAAAGAAGCATTTTTCCAGGTACTTTTAAAGTATATTAAAGTAAATGTTAATAAAAATTCGATAAGTTATTTTATTTGTTTGTAAAAAAAAAGTTAATAACAATTTTAAAATTCTCCCTAGGCTCTCCTAAATAACTAATTTTAATTTACCAAAATGCATTTGAAAGTTTGAGTGTTCTTTAATATGTCAAAAAATTTTCAAGTATCTTGAGCCTCTGCATGATTTGCAAAATTTTCAATATTTTTTTTTTTCAATTTTTGTGTGATGATTCATCATATCAAAAAGTTTTCTTTGGTTAAATATGAAGTTCATGTGGGCATTTTTTTGCTTGATGCAAATTTGCAAAAAAAAGCTGTTTTTCCCTTTTTTTCTAGTTTTTACTAATTTTGCATTAATAATAATTTTTTCGATATTAAACCTGCTATGCCATGCGTAAAATTTAATTACAAAACTTTTGTCTCCCTCCACTTTTTCCTTAAACTAATAGTTATTGAGATATATGACTGAAAAGTAGAAAAAAGTGGAATTTTTAAAGTTTTTTTTTCAATTTGGTTAACAAAAAGTTATGTTCACGTTTTTGAACTAGCACAATGAAATTATCATCTCTAATGACATCCAAGAGCCATTACAGCAAAAATTCACAATCATATATGATACACCCAACCCAAAACAGATACCACCTGGTCTACAGCATCTAAATTCAAATCAGGTGTTGCCATTTTTTTCATAATTTGTCAAATAATTATCAACTGGTAACAGTATCCATGTGTTGGACACTGTGTTGGTTGTAATGGGCACTCATTTAGGAATAAGACTGTGCACTACTGATAACATACAGTAAATATATCATGTTATAATTTGCCTTACCTTTCTTCAAGCCTAGCTCTTGTTAGATTTTGAAATAGGGACTGAAAATAATCTTCAAAATAAACTTGGATTTCTGTTTCATCTGCAATGTCCTGACCAAGAAGCATGGAAATGAGTGTCTGCCATTCAATCTGTATATATAAAATACACATAGTAAATTTCTCTTTTACCATACTTCTTCAAAATTAACCCCATAATAAAGTATTAGCATATTTTTACAATGTAAAAATATTTATTTCTAAAATTCATATATAATTCTTTAGAATTAAGATTATTGATGTTTATATTTGAGTTATCTTCAGTATTAACATCCAAAATTAGTGAGAAAGAAATTGAGATTTTTGTGATTTGATCTAAATATATGCTATTAGCAGCTCTCGATAAAATTTCGTTATACTCACCAAAGGGAATTTTGTATTCATTTCCTATCTAACAGTGCTAGCTCTCTCTTACTCCCCCCCCCCCCCCTTTGGTTGGTCTCTTCTCTCTAGCGTCTCATGATTTTCCCTTTGTATTTGTCCTATTCACGAACCAATTATGCCTCAGGATGTGCCCCCATCCGCCTTATTCCTCCTTTTCTTATAGTACTTCGCATTGACTTGGCTTCCTCCGTTCTTCTGTGTACACTTCCTCGTTCCTAATGCTGTCCGTCCAATTGACACCTTCAGCATTCTCCTCCAGCACACCATGTTTCGATGGTTTCTATTCTTCTTTGGTCTCTTTTTCCAATACTCCATGTCTCTGGTCCATAGAGTACCATGCTCCATACGAGTGTTTTCACACATCGCTTCCTCGTTTGGAGTGGTATCTTCCTTGAGCATAGTAGTTACCTCTTCGTCATGAATGCCTCCTTAGCCTGAATTAATCTACTCTTGATATCCATAAAACTTCTTCCATCTTATGCCATCCTGCTTCCCAGTTATGTGAAGGATTCCGCTTGCTCTAACCTCTCTCATTGTAGATCGACGTCTGAACTTTGCTTCTCTCTTCCGCACACCAGTATTTTAGTCTTCCTTCTATTTCATATATTCATTCAATAATTTTTCCATTGCGTTCAAGGTAGTCTCTAGGTCTTCACTTATCCCTACAAAAACTGTTATTAATGAATCCCATATTTCACTGTTAAAATCCTTAGGCGGCGTGGGAACACAGTGAATATAGGCCTTCAGCCGCCTGTAAGGGTCCGGGTTTGGAGTGTATTTATAGTGCCTTACCACGGGACGGACAATCTTCGCATCAGTTATCCATCGTAGGGGGGCACTGATCTCCCTCGCACTTTGCAGAAAGTAGGAATCGTGAGTGTGGGGCCACCGGCATTCTTCTCTGATGAAAAAATCTTTGTTTTGCAAAAATGTATGTTCAAACGTAACAAGCACATTCGCTATCAATTTTGTTAATCCCGCAACAACGGAATTTAAATCGCCATGGCAAACGCAGTAACCGCCACCTCTTTGTTCCAAGCCTTCTTTTTTTCTCTGCCCCTAACCCTCCTGCCTTTGCCTTTCCTTTCCGTCGGAGGAGACGTCCGAAACCCCAACGAAGTAGGGTTTCTGCCGTGGAAAAAGAACAAAAATATTCTTCGTTAAAAAGGCAATTCTTTTGCGTGTTCTCGAAATCAATCTCCGCCTCGCGATCGCATTTGTTCGCAACTTGTCCGTTGGTTGGATAAACCGTTGATAAAAGAGTGGAAATTCCTATAAAACCATTCCAAGTTTCATTGTTTTGGTCGCGCGCTGTTATCGCTGCAAGGTTGCGAAAAAATCTCGTTTGTACTCCGCCGCGACTGTTGAACTCGAGATTGAAATGCTGTCGAGAGCACACGAGATAACTTCGAGACGGCATGCCGGAAAAACGGCTTTATCCTTAAGGCTTATTACGTTATGAAAATCATCTTGTTATGAAATGAGTTCTCGTCGTCGTCATAGCTTCATGGGAATAAACGCGTCCAATATAGGCATTGGTATAGTGGATCGGTAGGCTGTAATGATGCAGACACGCCATCGAAGGACCCTTTCAGCACAGTTGTGGATAGATGCTTTGGTTACGTTGGAATGAACCATTTGAATGCCGAGTTTAATGTCCACTGTCGATCATGAGACGAACCCACCCATCTCACGTACCTGTAATCAATACTGTGATGAGTTGTGCTTCTTCACAGTGGGCCTCCGCTTACGGCTCTCGATGTGCGGCTGGAATATGTTTACAGTTTGCATCTTCACGCTCTAATGCGAATTAGTTGTTTTTTTTAATTAAACTAATTAATTTTTTTGCGTAATCGTTGTGCTTGCTTAATCCATGGACATCAGTTTATTTTCTTCGTTGCGCCAATTCCGTCATCCAGGCATTGAGGCATGTTATTTTTTGACCCTTGGAACGATCTAGCGATTATGAATCGCATTATTGAGACTTTCAGGCGTTTTCCTATCTCTTAAAGCATCAGAACTGGTTGTTTTATGTTCTTTGCCCTCGGTAAAATTATGTAAACTTCGAAAGGAGAAAGTCATGCAGCCAAGCAGGCGTCTCATGTTGTCTTCTCTGCGCCAGCTATTATGTACTTTTGTTTTATTTCTTCCGGTGGAGAAACTTATCTGTTTTGAAAAAAAAACAGTAAAAGGCCCATTTCATTTGGAATTATTGTCTCTTCGACTATACCAAGTGGATTTATAGGCTTTTCTGAATTTTTCTAAACATTTTTATTACAGCATTCCGCGTGTAAATCCTTCTCGAGAGGAACGTAATTTTCTCCCGTTGTCTCGTGCTCAAACTCTTCCAGCAATGAGTTTCGTCTTCGGACTTTCATACGCTCTTTCGTCGGGATTTCATCCTGTTTGTAAACATCTTACGATATATCACCTGCAAAATGTCTTGTGTTTTTTTGGGGCAGCTTATCGATAAGTGTTTTCTTTCGACGAGCGCTCTTGCGACACTGGAAATAATACCATGCCGATAAGAAAGAGTGCGAGGAGGCTCAAGTCTGGCAATCGAAAAAGAAACGTGTGAGGTCCCGATGTCCAGAAAGTAGTCAGTTTTGAGGGTCGATCCAAATCCACATCCAAATCTGCAATTCGCTGTCTCTTTTTATTTTCTGCGTTGGGGGCACGCGACGCTTGGCAAGAAGACGTCCCTTGCGGTTTTGGAGCATCGTATTTTCAACGGGGTTCGACTTCCCTTTTTTTGCCGCCCTCTCGATCCGACCCGAGGGTTAGTGCAGGGGGCGCCCGTGTCGTCGACGTCGCCTGGACGTTTTACGGCTTCCGCGAAAATTATCGAGGCGAAAAGTTTCGAGAAACATAAAAATTTTCTCGTTGGGATTGGCACTCCGGTTTAAGGAGAAAATTAACAGTCATGGAGTGGAGAACGCGTCGGGAGCCGTAAAGTGTAGGAGAGCCGAAGGGGGGGGGGGGAAATTGGAGAAGAGAGTGGGAACTGATTTCATGTCGTATTGCCCGCGGAGCAGCGGTTGTCTCCATTCACTCCCTCCGGTTCGCACAATAAACTCCCTCACACAATGGGAGGACTCGCACGTCTTCTTTCTCTCTCTCCTCGTCCCGCGATCGCTTTCTTTCGATCTGATAAAAATGGCTACTGTTCCTTTTTTTACGAGGCAGTAAATCGACAGAGGAGAGCCGTTTTGTCTCGCCTGTTACATCCCGGCTACCGATTCCCTCCTCCTCTCCGCCCGCCGGGCCGCAAAAGCCAGGGGGGGGCCGCACTCCGATCTCCGTTCGCCATTTTCGGCGGCGATCGCCCTCTCCCCCTTCCCATCCCCCTTCCCCCCCATCTCCGCACACATTCTTCCTTTCACCCGTGAGGGGGATGATGCACGGGCGGATCTTCTTCTTCCACGCGCCATCCCCCCCCCCCCCCCCCCCCCCCCCCCCCCTCCTTTTCCCCCCCCCCCCCCCCACCCCCACCCCCCCCCCCCCACCCCCCCCCCCCCCCCCCCCCAAA
>WURS02298354.1:0-18553 GCA_011762765.2 Rhinocypha anisoptera
ATGTATCATGTGCATGTGAATGTATGGTGGTGGCTCACCCCCTGCCACACGCCCTTGAGGCGGCTTGCAGGGTATTAAGTAGATGTAGATATGAAATTTCAGTTGACGCTGAGGACAGTAGATGAGCGTAAGAGGACTATGACCGAATCACGTTCATAATTTCCATGCGGGAATAGATGTTCCTTTTTTCCCCGCCCCGTAGCGCCACAACAGTACGTTTTTGGCGTAGTTAGAAAAATAATTTAGGAATCTCCAATCGAGGAGAATGAATTCCTTTAGTGAAATAACAAAATAGTCCTGAGGCCAATTTTGGAAGTAATCTCGATTATTACAATAGTATTGTGGAACTCCTTTGGGTGTTATGAATATGGATAAAATTAATAATATTATCAATAATACATGTGATTAAAACGATCAGTAATATGTATGATACATGATTAATAACCATAATCATTAATAAATATATTAATAATGTAATGATTAATTTTTTATTTGAGAATTGTCCGATAGTTTGTTAATCTCCATTGCACCATGATCAGCTAAATCGCACATGAATTGGGATATACTTCTATTGTATACTAGGTTTCTGAGGATATACTTTTGCCTAAATGGGTGTTCTATTCATTAAAAAGTGGCCAAGGAATGAAATGCATTCTCAAATGCTGTTAAACTTATCTTCGGATTGACAATTTTTTTGAAGATCAATTTTTGTTCGCGTCCCCCTTTAGATTCTCATAAATGTCCTTTGTTCAGTTATTCCACTTTGATTGTAGCCGTCAGTGAAAGCTCTATGGGCATCTAAAAACCCATTCCTTTGCATGCATGTATGGAAGTACGTAGGTCATTCCGTTTACAATTCTCATCTTACTGCGACCTCTTGACATTGTTACCGGAGTCTCAAAATAAGGCGTTCTAGTTGTGATTTTAGGTACTGGCACCGAAAGTTTTGATGCATGGATTAGAATGATTTTAATTGGTTTTTGTTTGTTTTAACTAAGTTTCGTGTTTTTTCACATAATGAAGCTGTGAATAAAAAAAGACCTCTAGGAATTCATATCGGAGAAATGAAATTATTTTTCCCTGCATCATGTTCAACTCCATTGGTTAATTTACTGTATAGGATGCAACTTTGTGATATGGAAAGATGTAATTTTATTTCCACATGAAAAGTGGAAAATGAAGTTACCTGTTTCAATATTTCATAAGGTAAATACAGAAGGCAAAGCGTATTTACAAGTATCATAATACGTGTTCGCTTATCTCTCTTCAAGCATGTTCTATTTTTTTTAAGTTTCTTTGTCAAGAATTCAGACAACTAGAACTTACATCCCTGAAGTTCTCTGCTACTTTTTCTTTCCACTTTAGGTTCATCCTAGTTGGGAACTTTTCAGCAATGCATATTAAGATAGAATTAAGCACAGTGGCACATAGCATCCTGAAAATTTAATGTCTGTCGTTGCGCCGCTTAAAAAGTTCTGTCGCAACCCAATTTTGGGTGTTCCTCTTCGTGCACTTAATTGGTATGACGAAAGGGTAAATTAAAACGGGGTTCAGGTCTTGTTTCGCTTATTTCGAAATAGGCCTTTGGAAACTTATGTCTTCCTTAAATTGATAAAGCGCCATGCTGTTAAACTCTTCCGAGGCTACTCTAGAAGAAGATCGTTTGAAAGAAGGACTTTTTCCTCTGAAGAAAAGTCAGCGAAAATTTAAAAAGAGAATAATAAATTTGCTTTTAACCTAAGACTACTAAACGTCATCAAATTAAACATGAAATCTAGTTCTTATTCTACGAATAACGTTAATTATATATTATTAAAGAATAATGTTACCTGAGATTGCCAAAGATGGTTACACAATTCTCAATTTTCAGGTATTAAAAAATTGCTTTCATATTTTACTCAAGATTAAAAATCTCGTCAATAGGCTCTAGTGCTATTTTAAATCCCGTGAACTATTTTAATAGGCCCTTGAACTATTTTTAAACCACTCCACATTCTGACTTGCGAGCTAGTTGTGAAATCAACGTTTTAATAAATAAATACATGTAAATATATGTGTGCATATATATTATATTAATTATTTTATTAAATTCCCACAATCAATTTCAAAAGACCTAAATGCAAATCAAAGGTGGTGTGAGACAAGGCAATTGGAACTAAATTGGAATAATTGTGTGGCAATGAACTTCAATAGGAAGATTAGTTCAGCCAAAAGCAATTACCATAGAAAAGAATCCGTTATGACAAGCTTAGTCTCGGTAAAATATTTAGCCGTTATGATAACTAAAGACCTTTCGTGGGGAAAGCATGTTCGGGAAATTTGCGGAAGAGCCAATAAAAAATTAGGATTCATAAAAATAATGCTTGGAAAATGTAACGAGGAGGTAAAAGAGAGGTGTTATTTTACGCTTGTCAGGCTTCATCTTGAGTACGCTTCTAGTGTGTGGGATCCCCATGAGGCAGGATTAGTCTTGGAACTAGATCGAGTGCAACGTTGAGCAGCCAGATTTGCGAAATGTTATTTTGATCAACAAAGAGTAGTGTAGTAATATAAATAATTTATTGAAGGAGTTACGTTGGAAGAAACTCATTGATCGTAGGTTAAAATTTATGTTAAATTTATTTTGTGAATATAAGGCACATGACTACAATGAGGAAGTTCCAGACATATTACATAGCAGACCCCGTCATACTACGGTAAATGAGATCACTCGTGCAAAATCAGTGAGATGGATTGTAGACCTGACAGATTTAAAAACTCATTTTTCTCCCGCACGATCAGAAATAAAAATAAGCATGGTCCTAGGGACCGTTAGGAAATTTAGTGTATATACTTTGTAGTAATTTTGCATGTAGGTTAATTACAGATAGTTTGACATTGTTCCACGCATTATATGAACAATGTTTTGTTGGAAGTAGGTTCCCTCTGTGTGAATAATATCGAATTTTTGCATGCGGGAGTGCATTGGTGGTGACTCACACCCTGCCACACGCCCTTGCGGCGGCTTGCAGGGTAACACGCAGAAGATGTGAAATCCAGGGTGTTTATTCTTGTACTCGCGGTTATGAAGCAGGTGGAAATGAAGAGGGATTCAGGCGAGAGCGGATTCTTCGGATCGGTAATTCTTTTTTGGGGGTCAGCAAAAAGCCTACCTAACTTGTAGTACAATGACCAGCATCATTCTGTTACTCGCAGGACCACTTTGTTACATCGGAGCTCCCACGTTCTGCCTCTTGACCGTGGACCGCCATGGTGATGAATCATTTATCATCCCGCCCTTCCTGCATGGCTGGTCCTTTGACGGCGCCCCAATGATCTCTTGCTGGGTACAATTGATCCACGCGATATACTACAGAGAGCCACTCCCAGTACTCCCGGCGTTTCCATCGGGGGGCACCCCCGTCCGCGAGTGAGAGGTTTCCCGCGCTCCAACGCACGCCACCACTCACACTCCGACCGCGTGCCGTGCTCGAGGGCCCTTTGCCGCCGCCTCCGCCCGAGGGGCCCCGCTGCCGCCGGTCGACCCACTCGCGAGCTGGGGCCCCCTTGCCCCACTCCGAAGGAGTCGAGAGTATTGTTTGCCGAGTCAAACGGGATAATGAGCCCGGCAGCCTGCCTGGCGTCTTGGTAAGTCGTCGCATTGTTTCCACACTGTTCTCTCTCTCGGTAGAGGGAGGGGGGTGGGTGCCTTTGTACCTTCGTGCCACAATTCCGAATCCGCGCAGGTCAACAAGGAACCGCCACAATGTCTCTCTCCCTCGCGAGGGAATTGTGGGCCGAAAGCCGAAGTTTCGTTCGTCCACCGTGCAGGGGGCGCGCACGCTCCCGTTCGAGTAGTTTGGGGGGGGGAGTCGTATCCCTCCGCCCTTCCCAATTGTGAATCCACTTCCCTCCTTCCCTCCTTCCCTTTTGATGGCCTCAAAAGGTGCGCCGCCATTCACTCAAGTTCACCGTCCTTGTTTCGGGAGTGTGACGGCGGGACGCCATTCTTTATTTTTATTTTCTTTTCGGTTAACATCTGGGTTACTGGGGTCGGGAGGGAAGGAGAGGGTCCTGCGTCACTCGCAAAGGCATATTAGGTGTGACCGGTGTTGTTGTGGAAGGATTAATCTCCCGGGAGCGAATGCCTCGAAGCACTTCAGTGGAAACGAGTGGTATAGGCATAATTAATTTCTCTGTTGGCGTTTGATGCTTCATCCTAATTTTGAACTGAATTTTCGAAAAATCGGTGTCTCGATTTTCGGTTCCTAATGGGGTCTCTCAAAATCGTGGCCTTCATACGGCTTCCTATTAACAGATCACAGCAGTGAGCTTTCAGGAAATGAATCTTTATTTATATTACTCAAAGGTTTCATTATTTTTATCGGAAATCCTCGGTAGTAATGACATATTTTCCAATAAATGTTATTGTGATAATGAGGTCGATGTTATTGAAGCTCCCAATGTGAAATCGAAGAATATATTTAAGTATCATTGACAAATATCGTTCACTGATTGGCAAAGTTAAAATATCACTGTAGTAGAGCATCAATATACCCCTTAACTAGAGTCCGGCCGTTTGGAAATGATCCCTTGCGAAAATTTCTGCGCACCCCCTCTCTAATCCCCGACTACCACCCACTCCCCGGGCTCCATCCTTCCTTCCTTCCCCCCCCCCCTGACACGTGCCTCCCCCCCCTCCACACAGCGTCACGTGTCATCGCAGTTTGCCATCTCTTGTCGTTTCCGTTCTGTCTCTCGGTTTTGCGCGCTCATGTTTGTTTGTTAACATAAGGAGTCATATGTTATTTTCCATGTTAAACAAGCCAATAAAGAAGTTTATTAATATTAATGTGCTATATTAATTTCCCTGTGCCGATGTGAGGAAAACCGGCAACACTGTTACCCTCCCCTCCAGTGTGTGAGGAAGAGAGTAAATTAGGAGAGGAAAAACATGGAGGGGTGGTAGGCATCGTAACTCCACCCACCATTCACCGGAAAGGACCATTTCTTCTCGGTCGGACTCTAGTGACTAAGTGGATTATAGGGTAGATAGCACTTTCGTATCGATTTGTTTCTTTTCAGTACTATAGCAATTATCTTGTCCCAGAGACTGTATACTCTGTTAAAAACACTTTCAACTTCAGCTTCCCACCAACAACCTTCCTGTGATTATTTAGATTGCCTCTTAATGATAAAAGTATGTACAGAATAATATATATCCGTCCCAATATATATATATATACTCTCTCAGTTTGTGTGCTCCTCGGTAGTAATCGATGGAGTGTGGTATTAGTTATAATGATGTAGTTTCACTAGTTTAAACATATTTTTGGAGACTCTTATGAGCCTGAACTTTCCCATCCCTGTTTACCCTTCCTCTAGGTCTGAAGAGCCTATTACTGCTTATTTGAAACAACACCTTGAAAACTGTTACGGTTGCATTTTTCAAAGTATTGGCGACAAGTGGCATCTATGAGCTTAGACCCGAAATAATCGCAATGATGACGACACAGTAGAGGTTGGGTAACTTTTCGTTCAGATATCAGAAAAATAACGTGATCCGTTACCAGTTTTTGAGCCTATGATTCAGTTAAAATGAATCTCTTCACGTACAGTTTTTATTACTTGCTTTCCGACGGACGGGGCAAGAAAAGTGTCTCAAATTAATGCCTCCCCAGAAACAATAGAATAACTTGATACATAAGCAACGATTAAAATTAAGCAATGCATTAAAAATCGCATGAACTAGTTCAGTATTGCCATATATAATGACACTTTATGAGGTGAATATGATAAAGAAATTGTAATTAGAAATGGAACAATGCCAAAGAGTAGTAGTGCTATTGCATTACTTTTGATCAAATGGCCTTTGTAAAAACTACTTTAGATGTATATTCCAATAATTATGATGGTATATTATTATAATTCATGGTGCAAAAGTGTTAATACTGGAAAAGGAGGAAAGTTGATAAAGTTGATAACAAAAATTGTAAAAAAAATTTATATATAAAATAATGAGCGCGTTTCAAAAGCAATTTCTGATTTCGCTGCACACGGCTTAAATTATCCTGATTAAATGAGACACAACTTTGAAAATTCCACATAAAATATATTTTTTCTATACGACCCGGGTTTCGTCGCAATGCAACATCATCATATTTCCTATATAAAGTGTGGTGAATACTGGTTTAGATATGTTGATGGCATCATTTGTCTTTAGACTGGAACCCACCAGCAATTGAATTCCTTCTTAAATCTCCTGATCTCCCTACACCCGAATATTTCCTTTTCTATGGAAGTGGTTTTACAAAACAATATTAATCTCCTATATTTAACAATTTCATACTGACACCATATAATCTCATATGATATTGCCCATCACTTCTCCCATAAGCATGCTGCATTACATTTGATGATCCACCACCTCTTTAAGTATGCCACTCAGTCATCGAAACTTCATTACAGAACTTAACAACATAAAATTCATCACCACAAGTAATGGTTATACCCCCACCTTAGTGAAGAATATAATTATGAAACACAACAAGAAATTAGTTATACTTGAAACAAATCCCTTTGATTTTATATTGATTATATCAACAGAAAAATCATCAAATGCCCCCAAGAGCATATCAGATGTTTTAACAATTCAGTCACCACCTCCCCTTTCACAAAACATCAGACTTCAACCATACCAGTGATTTGTTTCAGAAATGTTACATGCCATCCACAAAGGACTTAAAATGGATGCTCATGAACAAATTGAAATCATTAGAGCATCAGCTGTGCAACAAACTTTTATTTCTTAACCCCCCCCCCCCCCCTCCCCCTCTCTCTCCTCTATTCTCTGTCTGCATTACACCCAGGAAAACCAACATAACCACTTCCTCTCCCACCCCACCCCAACCCTCCCCCACTTTGAATGATCCACCCAACTCCTCCTCTTCCCTCCATGCCTTCTTTTTCCCCTTTCCCCTCCTCTCCTGCTAAAATGTCTCCTGTTAATGCCTCCTTATTTTCAGCAGTTATCCAGTTTGCATTACCTTCGTCTATTCTTCAATAGTAACATTGTATTTTGTTTGAAAATAAGGAAAGGGATAGTAACACATAAAAGGACGCTCCTTATTTCATATTATTTGTGGTTTGTTTTCACTATGTGATGGTTATGTCTATATGTATGATTGAGAATATGTATATATCTGTTATGGATATTAGAAACTTCCACAAAGTGAAGCCTGAATGCATTCAGTATATGATGTAATTGATGTTGATTTGATTAATATAATTCAAATTCATTTTATGATATAAATTTATAGTTGATTGGAAATTGTATGAGAGGCAATGAAATCATTTTAATTCTTAAGCTGTGACATAATTCTTTGACACCATCATTTGATATTTTTTTTATTTGTGTATATATGGGAGTTAATTAGTTTCAAAAATCACACTTTCAGTATTGTGATTCAGTTATATAATGTGAAAAGATGTGAATAAAAATAAAGGCAACAATATTTGGATATAAGATATAAGCTTCATATGTATTAATGTAACAGTTTAATGACTACAAAAAGTCTTCCTGTGGTTCATAATTGAACCCTTGTTTCAATCATTATGGTTGGCTAACCTTACTTTTCTAACCAGTATGCAAAATTAATGGTAGACCTAAGGTATTAAGAGTTTTGGACCTGTAATTTAAACTCCCAAAAGTAATACTCGAGTATAGTTTGAACCATAAGTTTTTGCAGAAAATTTTGGTCCTAAAGGTTTGTGACTACTGATAGGACACTCTCAACATAAGAAAACTGCTCCTCATATATTGGCCAGAAAACTACTGTATGTTCTTTGTTATGGTTGAAAGATAGATTGGATCCTTGCAGTCTTCTGTGTTTTTGGGATCCTTCTACATCTATTTTATGGATGACAATTTCCTGATGTTCCTGTCTGTATCTGCTGGCATGAAGGGAATTGGGAGTAATCCTAAAACACAGAAGACAATCATAGCTCACCATGGATACCTTTGTATCTCCTTGCAGTTAAATATTACACAATTCTTAATTAAATACATATAAGAGACTGCACCTTGAACGTCTAAAGTGTTAGTGGCAGAAATGTTAAATATATAAATGGAGCAATTATTTTTGCTTGGCAATCTCTATTATCATCATGTCCACCAGAATCTATAGCTGGGAAACCAACTCAACAAGTTAGGACTTGCAGTTCTCTTGCTGTATGCAGCCTTATAGTTAGCCCTTGTTCAGTGATCATATTGTTTCATATGAAGGTTACAATGTCTTAATGCCTCCTCACAAATATTTGTGAGGAGAGTTGTGCTGTTGCTGGAGAAATTTTTCTAAAAGATGCATCTCATTTCTTGAAGCAAATCATGAGCATACATTTTTTTAACTTCCTGACAAAATATACTCCTTTATTGTAGGGTTACTTGCCCCTTTCAAAGATGCTACATATCTGCATGGACAGCACCTAGGTTAACACAATATATGTATTAAAAACAAATTCATCTCAGTTAACATTAGAAATGCTAGGTATTGTTGTGGATAAGGGTCCTCTTGCGAACCTGGAATAATGTAACACAATATAGCTCATAGCACAACAAATCTACAACTATGGGATGATTCTGATAGTGCAGATTTTAAGAAGTCAGTGTAAAATTTAACTGATATGGTTTGGCTCTTATTTGAAATTTGGAAATATATTTGCCTCATTTCATTCAGTTTTCTGCATACCCTTTTAAAGTATTAATCGTTATGAGTATGAATTATTTTGATATTCTAGAATTCTAAACCTTTTTTGGACCTAAAGTAGTCAATAATCTTCAGGAAAGGATTCATAGAGTAGGGTTGTAATTCAGAAAGGTTTCATTGCATCAGATGAAAACATTGGAGAAGTGCATTTCTTTTTTTTAAAGGAGGATTCAATAGGAACGTCGCATGGCTGGTAGATCAGTTCTTTTCCATTCAAGAATTGTTTTCAGTCTTTCATTTGTTTCAAAAACATATACTTCAGAAATGTTGCCCAGTTCACATCCAACTTCCCCATTGGAAGGTGCCACACCAACTGGAATTGGTGTCGGGCCACCAGGAGCACCTCCCTCTGAAGATCCCGCTGTGAGAAGACTGCAGGCATTCCTTTGCCAAGGTGGAGGAGAGCAAGTACATCGTGAGGCTGCAATCCGATTATCCTTCGATGGACTTCGCTTGAATCTTTTTAATGATATGGATGAGGTAATAATTGTTTTATTTCATCAAAGCTGAGTTCATAATCTCAGTTCTAATTCCAACAACTACTATAGAATGAACTAAAGAAAATGCTAATATTTTTTATTCTTTTCTCCTAAACTGCTATGGTCTGAATTTTAACTTTGACTATTGTTTTAGAACCTAAACAGTAGTTACGAACATTAAGAACCATTATGATGTCACATTCATTCATGCATCATGAAACTCAATTTTGACTGGAGCCTATGCGAATTTTATTTTTTAAAAATCTTTTTTCATAGGAAAGTTGGTTGAATTAAATCCTTGTATTTCCTACTGTTACTTTTATTTTCAACAACCATGGTTTAAAACTCACTGAGGCTGTCACCTGATAGAGTTCCATAATGAAACAAAATATAGGTAGTAACTTTTATGCACTTCCACAGAAAAAAATATAAGACACGATCAGTTTTGATGATAATCATCATCATCTGGTCAGTCATTTTTTTCTGTGGAAATACATTAAGGTTACTATCTATATATTTTTTAACCATGGTTTAGTTGCACTAATATTTCATTGCACTAATATTTCATGTTAACATATGGTATATTTTTCATCCTGCTAATAGGCATAGATTTTTAACTGTTAATTTTTTAAATTCATAGGTGCTCAGCTCTCCTGTTCGTGATATGCAGCATGGACTTTCACGCCTTGAACTAGGAGAAGCCACGGTCACAATGGATACATTCTCTGACCATAGTTTAGAGGTTAAGTTAGCTCTCCAGAGCTGCTTGCTAGAAGACATAAGGCCATCAACATGCATTGCCATACGAAGGTACTTTGATCTAATTCATTTCTGTAATTGATTTCATGAATAATTTTAATATGAAGATACACCCTATAGTAATGGCTCTTACAAATATATTACTATTATGTACCTACACATAAAAAGTCATGACAAAATTATTTGTGAAATTCATCAAAAGAAATTTATTTACCCTTTCATAGCTATTAGTTCTCTTGATATACAGAACATAATGTGGAAAGGGAATTGTAGAAAAATGCTTACTTGAAAAACACTATTTTTTGTTAACTTCTATTCTATTCAAATAAAAACAGCATAGTAGCATAATTATAGCATAAAATCAAATGATATTTAGCTTAGGTTTACTGTTAGTATTCCCAAAAAAATCTTGATTCTGTTTTACTGGTTATGGAACCTCTCTTGTATTTCCTGACTTCCATACAAAAGACATATGCTTAGTGTAGGGTGACTTACTTCACCCTAACCTCAGACTCATTATTATGACTTACAGAACACATTTACAGTTACTTACAGAAGACATTTTGGAACCACCAGGATTTCCTGTTTTTCCTTCTCTTGTCTTTAAACAACATTCCCAACATTGCAATACAATAATCAATTGTCTTTCCACAACATGAGTGATAACATGTCTAGAACATAAGCATTTAAGATGCCTAACCCTAAATTTTGTTTCATTAATTACAGACTTGAGTGTATGATTCTTACTGACTATTGGCAGGAGGTAGTACTTACTTCTGACTGAAACATTTGGGCCAGAAAAGTCAGACAATAATAAATCAGGAATAGGGATTTGAAAAGTCAAACAGTTAACATAATCAATTTCAACTTGATGCAAAAGTGGAGAGTGACTGACTGTGAATGATCAGATGACATTCCTGGCTGTCATCTTCTCCTTCCCATCAGTACAGATGCCATTCTTGAGTGTCATAGCATTGTGTCCATTTCCGGTGAACTTATTGAGACTAAGAGCTGCTGTCTCCAGCTGCCTTCACTCTTCTGCACTTCAGTTGTGTTTCAACCTCCATCTAGTCCAGGTCATTCCTGATTTTGCCTCTTGCATTTTCTGCAATTTTTCATAGTCTTTTATGCAGATTTTTGTGATAATACATAATGGCAGTCAGTGATGTCAACTCTTTAAAGCCTTGTATTATACTTTAGTAACAAAAATTAGTTATTTACAATATATTTAATATTTTTATACTGGTATTATTTAAATTCAATTCTTCATAGATTGAAAAATGTTTTTCTGTTGTCTTATAAGTTCTCAGTCATCATAGGATGATCATCCAATCACTTTCATTCAGCATGGTTTTGATGAATTTTTACTCTGAAAATAGATGGTAAGTTTATATATAAAATGAATCTTTTAAATTCAAGTTTACTTTTATTCTATTGTAATGCACAGAATATTTTATTAAAATTATTATTGCAATAATATTTATTATGATTGTTACAGAATATTCCAATCTCATGGGAGTGAAATGCCAATGGACCCAAATGGACCAATCTCTGTGTCAACACCACCAATTGTTGATCTCACATTTAGACAGGTTAGGTTCTTATTCTTTGCATTTATTCATTGATTTGTCTGAGCTCATTCATTTTATTGTAATTAAAGATTTGGTGTTGTTCCTCATGTATTACATGTTTTGAAGTCTCCATGAGTCCTCCGCCAGGTTAATTATCTTACCTGGTGGAGGACCTGAGAAAACTTCTTATACATTTTGTTGTAATATTTGCCTAACATAATCATGACTGAGATACAACAATATAGATCATTGGGTTTATAGTTTTATACTGTTACTATCGTTGTCACCCTGTATTAACTTTATATACATACATGATGAATCCTCAAATTTGCACTTCCAAATTTTCTGAGTTCAATTTGATTTCCATGGTAGACATTGCTGCTAATATCATAATGGACCAAACCAATATATATCTTTATTTGATGAGTGTCAAATGTTGCCAATTTTATTTTTGAATATCAGCTTTGGTAAGAATTTCAACCATATGCTGTCAGGCAGCTGCCATTTATTTATAGTTCACTCAAGAAAATTTTCACCACACTAATCATTTGATTGCTCTGTAAGGACATTGGACTGAAGTAGTAACTCGTTATGATTGGGTGAGATAATACAATAAAGTTAATATTCCCTCAATATAGAATTGGATGAATACCAATAATATCAAATATGGACCTAAAATGATAAGAGAGAACCTAATGTTAATTATGGCAAGGCTCTGTTTGCATGCTGCGGATGTCAGATTGGAGTTGATTCAATGAAACTGCTATCACATATAAATTATATGTTAAGATAACAACCTATAATTAAATAATAATTTTATATGGACAAAAGTAAGCAAAGAAAGAAAATCTGATCACTTTTTGAACATCCCTAAAAAATATGATGCACATACCAAATTGTCTATTTTAAAAATTGTTCTTTTGACCTCCAGACACAAACAGGTGACAGGTGCGTTGACATATTAGTGGAATGCACTCGCATCAACCTATCGGTGCCCTTTCTGTCGGCGCTCGGCCGATTCTTGGTGGATGCTCTTCCCGGAGATCGTATTGCTGCCACTCATCACCCTTACTGCACTCACTGCTGCTATTACTGTGGTGTTAGTGGAGGCTGCTGCCAATGTGAACATGGTGGAATGGTTAACCATGGATATGTGGGAGATTTGTCCACTCAGGTTAGTGGATGTGGACATGAAAATAAGCACAATTATGTTCTTGTCTTGTTCCAGGTGATGCTTATAGTTGCATGATAACAGTTGGATATTGTTATGACAGAAACTTCCGCAAAATGTATTGATTATTTTTCAAGGATAAGAAATTAGGACCTGAGGTGTAGAGATGCAGTTTTGTTAAGTTTCTTGGCCATAACAGTACTTCATTAAAAGCAATTTTCTCTCTCTCTGTACAATATAGTAAATATTACAAATGTTTATCACTCATAAGATAAATTTTTAAAATATGCCTCTCAACACAAAGTTGAGTTCATTAAAAAATTATATTACTATTATTGTAACTGGAGAGCAATAAAAGAATATTTTGTTCAAACCACTAATCTACAAATTGGTCTAAAGGGCACAACAATTGTTCCAAATGTAATCAATCAATAATAATCAATATTCTTATGCTGAATGAAGAGAGTAATGAGATGGTTAGGGAAAGATGGATTTACTACTGGTAATTTCCTAAGTGAATAAACATATTAAGTTCATTGGCCAAATTAACGGGATCCAGATTTGTGAATGTGATTATCAAAGCTGAATATGGCTAAAGAAAAGGAAACCATGGATTACAAAAGGAAATAATTAACCCTTTAGCTGTGGCAGCCTCATTCTTTTTTGGTGGCTGTGTGCGGGATAAAAGTAGGCACAGCACTCTTTCCTCAAAGTGCTGGGTTGAGCAGGTAGCAGACCTTTGTAATCTGGGATGACCCTTATAACCCAATGCCTCCAAGTGGGGCAGAGGAGACTTGATTGACCAGAGTTAAAACATTTCATACAGAAATATATCTTCCTACAGAAATATTTTATTCCTGGGCTTATAATACAGAAGAGATTACAGTTAGATCAACCAACAAATACTGTATTTATATGCCTGTAATACACTGCTGACAATGTTTATCAGAACATCATGATATGTAATCGATCTATTAATTGAAATTGGAATGAACTACAACAATGTAAGATTGACACAATTCATAGCCAGAGCAAATAGGATCGTGACAAAATATGATGGAAGGAAAGAAGAAGAAAGAATATGAAAAGGATTAAGGTAGAGGTGCCGGCTATTTGTGATTGATCTTTTATGTTAATATCAAGAAGACAATCAGCAAGTTTCAGGATAAATGAAAGGTGTTAATGGGTATAGGGAGAAACAAGTAACATGCTATGGTCTGCCAAAGACATTGGCACTGTGGCAGGGAAATGGTTAAATCTTATGGCACCATTGCATCTATGGAAACGGGGAGGAGGAAATGCAGCCTGATGATAAACAAGAACTAAGCAAAATTAATACTTCCTTGTTTATCACAATCCCACCATTGTATTCTCTTTCTTCTGTAATGTCATGCCTCAAAGAACTCCAACACTTCTTTTCTCTTTTTTTTCAGCTGTCCATGATTCACTCCTATACGAAAGTAAATACTATCATACAATAATACATATTATGTATTTATAGTGAGATTGTTTGATGTAAATAATTTGTTTAAGCATAATGCACATTTTACATGGCCTATCATTCTTACTTCCTCTATCTTTTGTTGTATTACTTTCTAATCCAGTGCCTCCCAAAAAATGTTCTGTGGCACATTGATGTGTAGTGAATGGACTGCAGGTGGGCCATGACAAATTTCACCACAATTTTGTGGATGGGTTGATGGTACGGTATGTGTATGTAGGCAGTTGGATGATTCCCTCAATTGCTTTAATGCTTGTTCACAGTTAAGCAAGCATGAATGCAAACTCCTAGAATGTCATAAATGCCATTTCAAGTTGAAGGCAATTTTCTCTGAGTCAGTTGCTCTTCAGTGAAAAATTTGGTTGTATAAGACAGAAAAGGTGCTTTAATATGGCAGAAGCTTTGAAGTGCATGGGAATACCATTGTCACCAACAGGAAATGTATTATCAATATAATTAACTAATTTTAATGCATTTAGTCATTTATTTGATGTTCATTTTGTCATTAATTTAATTCATCTTTGAAATACTAGAGATTTTCCTGAAACTATCTCTCAGAGCCAGCATAACATTTCATTCTTCCTTGTGTGAAGAGAGGAGAGAACAAAGTATTATAGGGTCTAAAGATGAATTTTCTTACACAATAATGATCAGACATCTAACAACCTCTTTGCTAGTCAAAGATACCAGCTGTTGCAGCTCCCTCTATGGCTGATGGGATGAAGCAGCATCAGCCACAACATCAGCCACACCACCATGCGCCCCCACTGCAAAGGCCACCTAGTTCAACTGATAGCACCAGTGGGTATTTCTCATCTGGTGCTTCTTGTGCTGATGATCAGGCAGGTATGTGAAAAACATGCTTTAATCAGTGACTGGCCTACAGGAGGATTTATGAGAGGTAATGATTGGCATATCAATAAGGACAATTCATTTATCACTCATAATTACATTTTTATCCATTTAATTTACATGTTACCTCAGGTTAACCATTACAAGTTTAAAGTCCTTGGTGTATATCACAATTTAAACATGATTTCATGTAAGTTACACATTTTAACATTAAAGGGAAGCTTCCCAAACTTTTCACCACACAAGAAATATTGTAATTTTATTATATGCTTAATTTTATTACTTATCTTGTATTTCTTTTACTTTCTCTCAAATGTCAAACAGTAGAGCAGCCACAGTACTGCTGTTCCCTATTCAAAAAGTTTACAGAACTCTGCAAAACTGTTCACCCTAGCTTTACTTCTTACTCTTTCAAATTTTTAACATGCTGAGATAAATTAACTTCACTAAAAATTAATTTTTCTTCTATTTGAACAGGATTATCTGTTTCAATCCAGCTGAGGAAACCAGAGGTCATGATATTTTCATCTACTCCACAATCTGGCAATTCCCAAGGAAGTGTTCGGCAACCCAAGCATGCGTTATTATTGAGGACAGAATTTCTAGTGGATTATAGTAGACACCCTGGTCGTGATTCTCTAGTCTGCTCATTTGCTGGTTTGCAAGTCCTTTCAAGACTCCAGGGTCTTAACAAGCAGCCTCCATGTCAGGTATGAATCATTTTTGTTAATTCAAAAACGCTTAATGCTTTCCATCAAATGCTCCCATTTCATGAATTCACATTGTATTGGAAGAAGCAAAAAGTTAATGCCCTCCTTGTTTTCAGGTGCTATATCCTTGTGATATAGAGTTTGCCAAAAGCTACAGATCTGCAGATGATGATATGAAAGTTACTGCTTCCGTCAGTATAATTGATATTCACCTCTCTACAAGCAGTGTGCACACATTATGTGATGTAAGCTAAGTTTCCATAGGGCTTATGTGAAATTTCCAATTATTTAAGAAGGGGTGTTTATGTTTTATTTTGGTTTAACAGGTGGTAGAAGAAATTAAAGCCAGCTTTCAGCCAGATGACGTTGATTCTCATCACAATTTTGTGTTTCAAGCTTCTGAAGCTGAGGATTTGTGGTCTCCAAAAAAGATTCAATCGTGTATTTTACCTGACACTATAGGTACTTATACTAAATCTTTATAACATTTTGAATTATAATAATGATAATGTTAATATTTTTTGACAAAATTTTGTACATTTGCAAAACAGATTGTCCTAAGTTGATAAATCTTTCAGCAAATGTCAAAAAAGCAATGGGTAACCATATGAATCCAAAAGTTGTTATGCTTCTTTAACAAACTTCCCATTTCCAGTAAAAATACTAAAGTTGACCATGCTAGATTAAGCTTTAATACTTTGAAAAAGAAGTATAGCCATAAACCTACAAAAAACCATAATAATGAACACATCTCTAGTCCATCAGAGTCTGCTCCACTGTGACATGAATTCTCTGGAATATATTTCAAGTCATAGAGAATAATTGTCTTTGTTATTCCATCGCTCAAAATACATGACAGAACATGGTCAGAGAGTATGATAAATATAAAGACACAAGATACACATAAATACTCAAGTCAATACAAGGCATTTTTAACATTATACATAATATAATTCATCATCGCTTCATTAAATTGTCAAGTTAATATAATAATAATTATAATACAAAAGTTGCACACTCAAAAGGTAAAGAAACGGAAAGAAGAAATAAATACATATGCATTTCACATAAGATTGTCATTTAGATTCTCGTCCACACTTGAGTAACAAAATTGTAATCAACACCATTTAAACTCTCCAAGGAAACTATTTTAATTTAGAAAGGATTTTATTATAGATTACTGCTGCATGCTGAAAATTCAGTAAATTATTTTGGTCAAATGCTTCATGTTACTTTTGCCCATCTAAAGTTTATCTTCAATTATGAAATGTATGTATCTATTATGAGCTGTGCTATAAAATTCATTTTCATTACATTCCTTTCTCTGACACATCTTTTCAGAGAGCCCACTGTATGCTCAACCTCCTTATCCATCGGTGAGGCCAAGTGAGACTTTTACTATTGCCATCCCAAAGGTTAGGTTGTCATTTGAGCTAGAGGACTGGGAGACTGGAGAGAGGATGCCACTTCTGAGAATCAAAGCATCTGTTGAGGGAAGTGTCCACGACTGGTCAAAACTTAGCCATGCTAATGGTAATTTATCTAACATCGCAATAACTTTTATGAAAGATATTAAACATATAAGATATAAGTATATTTGAATTACAAATTGCCTCATATTTTGTGCCAAATGAATTGCCTCATTGCTTTTCAGTGAATGAAATCCTGTTACTTTCTTAATACATTACATGAAAATAATTTACATAACTTCATATGCATAAGCTTTTTGATTTTGAGATTCATCCCCAAGTTTTATTATTCATAAATAGTTCCTAATGTTGCTTCGATTATAACTCTAAATGAAATAATACCATTTAGTATATCCAAAGTACAGGATGGCAGTAGGTTGAAGTAATTAGTGAACCTATGTCCTTGTCTTCATATTCATATAGGCAAATATGTAGTACTGCATGCTTCTAAATGAAGCTATCAAATTTAACCTTTGTCCCCTATCATATTCCTTTGATTTGAATGATGTTAAGAATCAAAGGACCATAGATTATATCCTTAAAAAATACATCTTCATTTATTATTACAGTTGAATTACAGCTTCAAGCTTCTTATTACAATGACAAAATAAAAGTTTGGGAGCCTTTAATTGAACCAATTACAGAGGAGGAGAATGTTTACAGGCCATGGGAGATGATGATTAAGGTAAATTTAGTGTCTTTTATAGATGTATGAAATTAGTTATACATTTTAGACATATTTACACAGTCATTCATAGGTGTTACATGTTCATTCACCAATCAATTTTAGGTTTCTGATGATGTTATTACAGTAGAAGTCTGCTATAGCGAGTATGGCTTATAAAGATAATATCGCTATAATGAGTGACCGTTTCGCGTTGGTTGGTCCATGTGTTAAAACATAGGGAGTTCCGCCGGTTATTACGAGTGGTCACCCCTGCACTATTGCTATAGTGACTAGATTTTGCCGTAGTTGGTGTTCGGGTTGCATAAATTTCAGGATTCAAACACGCATAACATTGTCATGCCTTGAATCTACGTTGTAATGAAGACTTTACGAGAGACTTTGTGGTGATTTTATGAGAGAAGACTTTGTGGGTTGATGTCATAGGCTTTCCTGGGGAATTACTGAACAACTTATCTTGTAATCTGGGCACCAGTCTGTCATTTTCTGGTGCTATTTCATCATTATAGCCGATCAATCAGAATAAAAGAACATTTGGAGCTGTGAGCTAGACTTGTAGACAATACAGGAAAAGCCCATTTGTCTGTGTTGACCTTAGCAGGACGGCCAATC
>WURS02298463.1:0-18552 GCA_011762765.2 Rhinocypha anisoptera
CCCCCCCCCCCCCTCTGCCTCCCTTCTCCCCCTCCCCCCCCCCCCCCCCACCCCCTCTCATTCCGTCCTATTGCCCTCCCTGCCGATTTCTGTGGCGCCATCGTCTGAAACACGACTAGCAACCCCCATCAGCCAACAGCCTCGCACGCCCTCGAGCGGCAGAGCAAGTTCCGCTCCAATGGCGGGTGGGCGATCCAAGTTACCGCAACACTTTCTATTCGACAGGCCGGATATGTTTCTCGGAATCGTTTGATCCTCAACTCGCCCCTTCGTGATTATTCTGTCAGGAATGCGTAGCGGGGCAGATCCAAAATGCCAGGGCTTGATTATAAGACGCACCCACCAGTCACTTGTGGCCTCCTTATAATGTGGAAATTCTCAGTTTCTGCAGCTGGAAAGCAAGCTCTTAGGAAATCTTGTGAACAAGCGCGTTAATTTTATCAGCTTACTTTCCTAATACGGAAAACTCAACCTGCTAGAACAATGTAGCTATACACTGGAAAATTTCAATGAAGTGGCAGATTACTATGTATTTCATTCATCTCAAGCTGTTGGATTTATTCTTGAAAAAATGTACATGTTATTGGGAAACACATATAAACCTTATACAAATAGAGGTCGTAGCTTTGATAATCGACACCATCTGACGATGACGATTATCGTTCGAAACCGATCATATATAATCTTTTTGTTGTGTGGATAAATATCAAAGCTACAACCTCTATTTGTTTAATTATGGAATTCCACCAGGTGTCGGTTTATCTTGTAAATAGATTATTTCGGATTATAGGAGTAATTTTGCGATCAAAATGATTTATCTCAAATTATTGTTATTATAAGTAACAAAGATTTGCAAATAAATTATTAATAACTTAAGATAAAGCAGCTTTCCTTACTCATAGCGAATAATCCAGACCATCTGGAATACTTATTCGTACACCATTTTCCAAAATGTTACATGTATTCACCAAGTTACTAAATGCTTGATAAATTATTTCAGTTTTCATGATCTAAAGCGCTGTATTACACCATTTTTTTATCATAGATTGTGTCCCATTCATAGAGGGATACAGGGTCCAAGTTTATATCTAATGAGGGGCCACAAACTCATACGAGGATCTATCATTAAAAGAGGAGGGGGAAAAATTCGCTTCCTTAATTCTAGTTAGACTCTGAGGGGGGGGGGATTTTGAAATTCGTTTGAATTACTAACGTGATCTACCAAGCATTCAGTTGTCAGATTAATCCATCAAAATGCTCAAAAGGCGCGGAACCTCGCAGGCTTCGAAAGTTACCCAGTAACGTGGGGTGAAACTCACACGAGGTGCGAAGCGGCAGCCACCCACTCGCCAGACAGCCACTAATTTTTCGGGAGGAGGGAATTGAATTGATATGGAGACGACGGCAGATGGTAGAAGAGAATTCCAGGGAGGAGGGAAAGAGGAAAAAAAAGAGCTAAGTGAACGTGAAGAAAATAAGAGGTCGGATTTGGATTGCTGTCGAATTATTCAGTCAAGGTATCTCGAAGGGCGACATAATCTCCTCCCGGAGACTATAAAAATAAATATGACGCATCCAAACCTTTTAGCGGAGTTAACTCTAAAATATTTTTAGATATTTTTTCACCGTTAGATTCTTCACCTTATTTAATTTTCTTTCAAACGTATCAGCTTATTCGCAGCGACACTGTCTTTGGCGGCTGAGGAAGGTTTCTTTACGATGTAAGCGTGAATGTATCTCATTTGGCTCTAACAAACTTAATACAGCACCTGGTAGAATGATCACACAAAACAGAATGAACATTTACGTAATTTTTGAGGACTTGAAGAAAATTATGTACTATTATCCATGGATTTAATTCGATATTAATTCATTTTTAAGTTTAAATATAGAAGTTATTTCGTGATTCGTCTAATTTTGATTTGGCTGATTTTTCTGGCGAAATGATGAAATAAATATTATTGAACTTATTTATTAATGTTTTTCACAACCATAAACTTCATAATTAGATATATTGAAATAAACCAATCATTAAACATTTTTAATATAGATGAAATTTTTATGGTACACCTTTAAAGTTATGATTCTGGATTTTTCGAATTACAAATTATGGTTTGAATACAATCTCTGAAAAATGTACATTTTCACAGAAAAGGGGAAGAGAGAGAGAACTTATTCATAAACTTTCATTTACTACACTCAAATAGCGTGAAGGATTCAAATTATATTATAAGAATCTCCCTACACTATTTAGTGTATTTCAAGAAGTACTTGCCACATTTTTTCAAATCACATTTCATATTTTCCAAAAATATAGATAAAATTCAAAATAGAAAATATTTCAATGTTTTAAATATATGATACCTGTATCTATATAATATACAATGAAATTAATTTACATTAGGTCTTAACCGTAACACATATACTTCATCTGAATTAAAAATATTCATTTCGTAGCTAACGTATAACAAATTCACTTTAACATATTAAGATCGGTTTAATTTTCACACCTTTTTGATATATTGACGCTAAAGGATATATAGGCTAGGAATCAAATCACCAATTAAATCAGGAAATGAGTAGATAAGTAAAAAATGGCAATACGATAAGAAAAAGGCTAACCTTGTTGTTAAAAGAATATTAAGGGGATTGTGACTTTAGTGGTGCTATATAGCACCCTCGTTCGAATTGATGTGCCAAATATACATAAGCATTATTTTAATACTGAAAGGGAAATTTTATTTACGCGACCAGATAACAGAGGATGAAACAGATTTTCTTTGCAAATTGGAATAACTAACCTATGTGACGGTGCATCAGTTTCGAGGGACATATTTATTTCAGTGGAACTGCAATTGGATCCCTCATTCCAGATTTGAGTGCACTTATCATTTTTCCTGTATCCCTTGGAAACGCTTTTATGTAGTAAAATAAATTACTAACTAGTAATTTTTGTGGTATCTTAAATTCAATAAATTATGTCGTCTTAATCATCGATTTCTCCAGTCAAATTTTAAACGTTAATTAAAATAATCGATGGTTCATTCAGAAACTAGGAGTCCAATGGCATGGCAGCAAAGTTAATACATGGCATTGATCAATATTCAAACTAATTACTATATTTACGGAAACTTGCTTCCATTGCATATCTAGTTTTGTGTGCGGCGAATAGATACTTTGAACAAATAAAGAAGGTCATTTAGAGAGAAAAGGTTGTAAGTAAACTAAGAACCAGGAAGAAAGTATTACAAACAGTAAACACGGAGGTTAATTGGTCACACCCCCTAGTGATGAACAATGAAGTAATCACAACACTTTACTCTGAATGATCTTCTTAGCCACGTACGAATAACAGAATGCCTTCACGGAAGACGCCGTCGCCCATAATCGAGCCACTCCACACTTCTTGTGGGAATTGAACTCACCAGCCACTGTCCCGAGCCAAATTTTATTGCGGATTGCCTTTTGAAATAGAAACTAATGGCAAATGTCAATGGAAAGTTAATGTGCTACTTTAATTCGCTATTTGGCCGGATATTGGGAAATTTAACGTATATAAATGCCATTCCTATTTCAATACTTCCAATTTCATTTGGACTATCATAGAAAAGTTTGAAATAATGGTAGAAAATTACTTTTTACACCATTAATAGTTTGCAAACCCAAAATGTGGCTTGTGTATTAGACACCTCACCTACCACATCACATCTACGAGTATCTAAAATATACCAAAACATTTCAAAGTAGTGGGGAAAAAGTTTGCTTTTTTTAGGGCAAGGGCTGAGAATAGGCGCATCAAAATTCTTCGCGTGAAATTCCCGGGGCTTATTTTTCTGGACGGCTTTATGGAATCATAGTTTCAATATTTATAAAAACGCAAGGGAGGGAAAGAAAATTTCTTTTTTTAATAATGGTTTGAAGCGAAAGAGGTTCCGCTCGCCGGTGAGAAAGAGATGAAGAGAGTAGGAGTATTTTTTTTCCTGTTTGGGTGATGCTGGTGCCTGGTCCCTTGGTAGTGGTGGAAGGGGGGGAGGAGGTTAGGAGAACCGTGGGGAGAAGGACTTCGAAGGAAGTGGGTGGAGAAAGACGGTCGGGAGGGGTTCAGTGGAAGGAGGGAGGAGAAGCCGGAACGGGTGGAAAGGAGGAGGGGTGAGAGTTGAGAGGGAAGGGCTGGGGATGAGGTGGTGGTATATACCGGAGAAACACCTTTCACCGCTCGCACTCAAGCACACACGCACACTCACTCACGGGAGCACATGCACCATCGCGCACACATACATATGAACACACATATGCAACACGCACACACTCACAAGCTTGATCTTAGGACGGAAGGTCGTGAGAAAATGCCGTCTGTCTTCATTTCCTCATTCCTTGCCTCCTCCTTTCTTCTGCCCCTCCTCCTTCTCTCTATATCTCTCTCTCATTCTTTCCCTCCCTTCCATCCATTCGTCTCCCCTTTTGTCCATATCTTCGTGCTCACTCTTCACTCATTCCTCTTTAACACCATGCTCTCCTCTTCGACGTCCATTCAGTCTCCCCTTTTTAGCACTTCGTCACGGTTATCGGTTGCTCTCTCTCTCTCCCTTCTCTCTCTTTATCTTCTTTCCGCCATTCGTCCTCATCTTCATTTAACGATCTTTCCTTTATATCTAAGCACAAGTGACAGTTTCAAGTGTGCTAATCGAATTGATTTTAATCGACTGAAATTAATTTTTGTCGCACCGCTGGTAGACATTCACTTTACAGTTTGATTTTTTACTTCGCCTGCATACCTTAAATTTGATGACCTAAAGTTCAACTTTGAGAAAATTTTTTATTATTTTTAGTTAAAACAATTGCAAAGCTTCACACTAATTCATTCTATAACCGCAGTATTTTATGTAGACTACAAAATATTATATACTCGCAGCATAAGTAGTAATACATAAAATGTCTATAGTGTCAAAAGCCATATTATTTTTTATTCGAGTAAATACTCACTTCAACCATGTAACTGAAACCAAGTTTTAAAACTTTAGACAAAAAATCTATTATTTTATTCCAAATAGAACAATGATTATGTTCCCTCAAAAATAGAAAAATCGCTGTGCTACTAATTATTCTTATTCTGCTGATTATTGTTCTATAAAGTGCTAATAAAGTGCAACTTTCGGAGATTATCCATATTATCGATCCAAAGAGATATTATATTCCTGATACAGTTTTCCTTCCAGATTACATGAGTTGTGTGAGTAGCTTACGTCATAAATCTAAACTTTTGTATTAAAATTTGTTGTATTATCTATCTAAGGTAACACATTAAATATAGAAAATCCATTTGCTATGTAAATATATTCATTCAAAATCTCATTTCCTAGATTTTAAAGTATCAACAGGATTCATGTTCTCCAATTATGATGTATATCAAATATCAAAATTGTACGTCATGAAGTATCTAATTTCAACTAAATAATAAATGATTGATGAAATATTTTATTAAAAGCTATATTCTCTCGTCCTTTTTATATAAAAATATATACAGGCATGGCCAGCTACGAAAAAATCGTGATGAAATTAATAAAACTCCTTTCCTAAACTGAGCTTTGGGCGTCTTCAAGCAATCAGTACTTTGCTATAACACGGTTGGAAATGACACCTATGCATCCTATGCTCCGCTGCCCTATCACTATTTTTTTCAATAATAAAATTAATTTAGAATATTGCCATTCTTCCTAAGTATAATAATGAAGAAAGAAAACTGGTTTTGTCGATATTCAACAAAATACTGTAATAATTATAATGGTATTCATAGTTACTAACATTCTACAATGTCATATGAACTTTGCAAAAATACAATGTGTATCAAATGACAAAACTTTTTATTCAAGAGAAATAATGAATAAAATGAACTTGGATTTTTAATGAATAAAGACATATAAATACTAATCTTTTTTATTTCATTTTTGTCCTTTGATTTAAATGCTCCGATGCATTTATATTTATGGATGTATATGTTTCCTACTGTTTCTAGTAAGTTATAGGTCTCCATATACAACATAATTACAAATTTTTGTCAATACTCAGGCAGATAAATGACTTTATAAAATATGTAATATCACTTTTCTCAAATTCTATCATTCTGTATCAGATTTTCTTCTCTTCGTCAATTTCTTTTAAATACCTTTCAAATCATTTCATTTTTATATGTTTTAGGGTTTTTGCTAATACTTCCTCAATAATTATATAGATAAGGTTAAATATTCAATCCCTGGACTTGGACAGGAAAAGACGGATATTTCAATGTAAGCAAAAACATTAAATATTTAATCTTAATACCCAAGAAATAACTAAAAACGGCAGTTTTTTTATGCTCGGATCTGATAAAATATTACCAGTAACTGGAAAACGCTCCGTTGACTTGTAATAGACTTCTTAGTAAAGTTATAGCTGGGGTATACCTGCAATCGTTATTCTCAAAAAAATATTCTTTTCTTTCTTAGTCTCAAAAGTAAATGAAATCTTTCTAATTAAATTCAGTACTACACTACTTTTACCTTTTAAACTTAACGCCGCATTTTCTCGTGAATAATTTCCAAGAAAGTTCCATTTAATACACAGTACAGTAAATATTCTCCTGGAGCCCTAATGTTACACATATGAGCAATATAAACAGTAGATATTTTTATTACTGCTTAGCACCAATGTTATAATTGGTATGTTTCACAGTTAAAAAAGGAGTCATTAATCTTCCTCTTTCACTTATAAAATGTCTTGATATATTTGACACTCGTGATAATGGAGTGTGACGATTAAGGGTTCCTCGAACTTGAAACGTTTAAAACTCAGCGAATAATTAACATAGTTAATGTTCGTTGACCATTTTCCGCGGTACATTTATAGTTATTTCTTATTCAGTGCATTACCTCGTTTTATTCCAGGCAATAAACATCTGTCACTGAATTCATCAATCGATAATAAATTATTAGGTAAGAGAAATTCTCGCTTTATTATTTTAACATGCATTTTAAAAAATTGATGAATCGTCAGTGGATGTAAGGGAAGTCACGAAAATACAAAAAAATTTTCCTTGCTTCCCTTGAAGGGGACTATTTATCGGAGCCGCACGTATTCCTAATAGCTTCAACAATTTACCCCGCTTTGGAAATAAAGAGTGTCCTAATGGAACGTTCGGAGCACTTGGATTTTTTCCGAGACGATTTCCAATTTTTCTTTGACTCCGAAGTTTCATGAAACTTCCTCCTTCCTCCATTCCATCCGTCAGATCCTTCCTTCCCTTCCTCGCACAATTTGCCACCTCTTCTCCCAGCCAGTGTCTCCCCCATCACTCCTTCTCCCCTTCCTCCCCTTACTCCACCACTCCCCGCCCACCCCCTGCCACCCGCCCACCGGCCTTCCCCCACTCCTTCTCTCTTTCCTTCTCTCTCTCTCCCTCACTTCCCATTCCTCCGTTCCAAAAACTGGTGGGTCTACTCCCTACTAATCATCTCCACTATTTCGTCCCCACCCCTGCTCCCTCTCTCACCTCACGGCCAACGCCAATTTACGAGAGGAAGGAGTCGAGGCGGGGGAGAAAAAAAAACTCGTGCTGCTATTAATCTGTCTCGTGCTGGCGATATCCAAATTTCATAGAGGTGGTGCGCGCCCGAAAAAATTGCTCAATCCATAATCAACACTTCGATGGCGAGGAAGAGAGAGAGTGAGAGGAGAGGAGGGAAGAGATGGAGGGGGGGGCGAAAGTGATTTTTTACTTCCTTTCCTCTCAGTCGGTTCATTCCGACGAAAGTGCTGCTAGCGCAATATAATGTTCTAATTCACGTTCCCCTGACTCTTTTTTCGCCTCTTCCGTGAATTTATTTACTTATTATTACATATAACGACCGGAAACATAAGTCTTGAAAAATTGAGCTCCGAAAGCATCCAGGAATGTGGTCGCCGGGGCCATCAAATTGAAAATAATAACGGTGTTTGGTGCGAAGAATTAGGGCTTATTTGTCAAGCGAACACCAAGCGTCGAGATGACCCAAAATAACTGTAAGATAGGAGTTTGAAGCGAATGCCGTATTTATAGTGATTTGCACCTTACGCATCTTTTGTTCAGGAAGAAGAATTAGGTAGACGTTTGAAAGTTGACCCAGAAATTGTACCCATAATAAAAGTATGATCGGAAAATCATGCAGAATTTGGAAAAAACCAACCTTGAGATTATCAATGTGAATGTTTTGTTATTTGAGTAAAATTGCTCAAAAAATTTACCAAGCACATCAAATCATCACATCACAAACTCATCTCTATTTTTAACCTAACTCAGTGTCGCTCTTGTCAGATGAGGCAATGATAAAATAAAACTTCTATATAAGTTTGAAGACGCGACCGAAGTAGAAAATATCGATCATAGAAGGTTCCTATTTATGGATGTAATGATTGTTGAAAGGAAAGACTCAGGGAAGCGTCTTGCCTTCCGTCAAGAAAAAACAAGGAAAAACTACCTTCTGATTACTATTCCATGCATTTATCTTTTGCAGTTCTTTTTAATCCCTTTTCTCAAAATCCTCTCTCCTAGACTTCTCGTCACCTGAAAATGTAAGACCTTAGTAAAGGTATAAGAAAATCGTTAATGTTTGGAATTGGCAGTTTAGGGTATATGTCTCTCAATAATGAAATTTTCATGCGTTTTATAACCTTATAGATGCGAGAGGAGAAACATAGATTCTTTGTCACGTCAAATCCAAATCTAGGGCAGTTAGCCATCATTTTTGTTTGCAGATGTAGATGTTCTTTATCTCTTAAAATATTTTTAATTATGTTAAGAGATCTTCGTGAGAAATCGAGGTAGGCTTATTCCGAAAAAATACATAAAATAAGGGTGTTTTCCTTACATCCACGCGTCACCCAGAAAAATAAGCAAAGATTTAAAGCTCTTTATAAATTATTTTGTCCCTTAATTTAACTTAAGTTAATTACCTTTTGCCCATATTAAAATTATTTTAATAAACTAGTTTGTAGTCCCGCTTGAAAATATTTCTTCCCTTTGAGCCATGAATACTTCTCCTGCTACCATTGGAGATTTAGCCCCTTAATCGAATAATCCCAAAATAATAGCACTTTCTCAATTGATTAGATTCCCTAGTTATATTCTATTCCATTCTATTCTTTTGCTATTCTTTTCACAGGCGTATGAAAGGATTTTTCTCGGTACTTTCATAGTAATTCTATAACCGATATCATTACATTAAGTCTTCTCCTTTGTATTCATCATGATGAATTTTATTTTCTAGCTCTTTAACAATATAAGTATTTAAATGATTAAGGTTCCACTTTTTCTAGATCTTTTCTGCTTGTATAGCAACAACCACGTCGATATAATAATGTGAGAATTACCATCATTTTGTAAAATCAAATTTGAGGCTCCCTTGCTGGTTTAAATTTTCAAATGCTACCTATTTAAATCTGTCATATCTAACAAGTATGAATTTTGTTACTTTTACCTTTATCCTTTTCGTGTGTTTATACTTTCTGAAATGTGCTACATGTTCTACCTTAGAATACAAATTTCGTCCGCATTGTGTCCGCGTACTGGATAGTTTCCTAATAATACCATTGTCTTTAGTTAGGTTACTCATATTTTCACATTACACTTGGTTCTTAATTTATATACCTTTAATATTCCCATTTGAAATTTATAATAACGTCCTGAATAATCACCGGACACAAATATCATTCTCTTCAGATGTTCTACATTCCTCATACTTAGACTGGACGTATACATCCTTCTAATCTCTTCAACGAAAGATTATCTCTATGGAGCTAAAGAGTCATGGGCAAAATATGGATATACCACATTCTCTTCATTTATATAAATATTTGTTTTTCATTGATTTCTAGTATTTAATATATTACTTATATTTAAACAACGATCTGTATAATCATATTCACTAAATTCTTAGTATCTCTCTTTTCTCCATCTCTTGTCCGGCTGCAATGCCTCATAAGTTCTGTTTGAATTTCTTGTATACAATGAATATCATATATTTACTGAATATGTCTCTCTCATGACATCACAATTTTCTGTCGTGTTATTACTATTCCATAGTTTCTTATTACATGGTATATTTAAAGACTTCACATTTCTTCTGCAGGTTTTTTCTAAATTTTTGTCCTTCGCATCAATATGAATTTGGCAATAATCTCCATGTCTGGTTTCAATTTTTCAAGCATTTTTTTCTACTATTACTAATCAATATTTAATGTATAATTACTCCATTAAGGTCTACTTCTAGAATTCCTTAAAATTATTTTTTTAATTAGAATTGTTTGAGCAGATATACAGGAATATGATCGTATAAGAACATCTTTAACCATATAACCTTAAAATAATTTCTTTAATCAGAAAAAGAATAGAAAAGTAATATATTTTTTTCATTTCTTTTTTTTTTTTATTTTACTTCTTTCATCCATTTTACTTTTAATTCTGCGTGGAAGTATCCTGCAGGTGCAACTTTCTCTGTAAATATTTATATATGTGTCTACAGCATTTAGCCAGCTTCCGATTTACAATCATATTGTCAGTGAGAGGTCAGTATTCTCACGCAGACCATGTAAATTTTTTAGGGAAAATTTGTTACTTTGGAGACTTATAAATGTACAGTTTCTCGCACTTTTATCAAAGTATTGGTCCCTGTCATATATCCTTATTTATTTAACAGCTATGGGATGAGTTTTTTTTGCAATTTCAGCATTCCTATGCACAGCTAGAATAAATGAATGTTTTCTATTTTTTCATTTCCACATCTTTAGTTTTACGTGATTTGTTTTACGTTTTTAATAATTTGGTTTATTTCTTCATTTATTGTCAATTTGATCGTGTTTAAATTGTTTTTACATAACTTATGTCACATTTTAGTCTTTCATTTAATATTATTACAAGGAATGGAAGGATAAAAAGCAGATGCAAAACCTTTAAGAAAATTAATGTAATCCATAAGTTAAAACTGCCATTTCAGCGGCTATTGCAATGTGTGCAGCCGCGTCATTGGCCACGATAGGTAATATTAAAGTCCTTCTAAAGACTTTTTATAAAATGATTTATCAATTTTGGTTGTTGAAGCCTCCAAACGTAACCTTACAAACGGGAGTTACTAAGGATGAATTTTGACCGACCTTAACCGAGGGGGAGGATTTATCAAATAACCGCGGTGAAATCCGTTTCTGAAGAACGGTTATGGTGCAGTATCTTTGCGTTAGCGAGATTGCCGAGAACACGCAATTAGAAAAAACTCAATGGAGACGGATGTGTCGGCAGGTGGGCAGGTATCACTTGTCGACGGGGATTGTTGATGCTGCCGCGTGTGTGTGCGAAAATAGCTTTCACGAGTTTTCGAACGTTTAATCATTAACGAGAGAAGGAGGGTTTGAGGTTATTAAAGACAAGTCGCGACAACGAGGAAATATAATGCGCCCAGCAGGAAAAATAGAAGAAGAGGAAGACTGCCGATACAAGTATGAGAGACTCAGGTGAAGAAGAAAGTGAGAATTTTCTTTGAGGAATAGAATATCCCTTCCTGACCTCGTGTATTAGAGTGGCATGTAATAGCAAGGGGTTTAAAAAAAATATACACCCCAGTATGTACAAGGCCTGAGGGCGTTGGCCCTCCTATGGGCTGCAATCTTATTCCAAAATCGAAGAGGCTCTTGTCTGGATGCCGGTGCGTTACATACGCTGCTGTCAAAAAGATCTTCTCAGAATGTCATATCGTGTGGCACTCACAAAAATAATGTTCAGTGAACTTTTCTCCAAAGGGGTCGCGGTTATAAATGTGAAAACAAGGAAACGATGTCATTTCCGCATACTACACAGACTCCAAAAAGAATGTGGCCGGTGCAAATGAGCTTTATGAATTACTCCGCCATTTTAAGGAGGAACCCGTACAGAACATGTCGATTTGCTCAAGGACTCGCCCCTACTTCTCCATCGGTGAGCGAACCGACAAAGTCCAGCGAAAGAGAGTAGGAAGGCGAACGTGAAGAATTATGGTGGCGACACAAGAGGGGGCTAAAATGGTGAAAAATTAAGAATACACATTTTTTATGCACATAAATATTAACTGATGCAACATGATTCGTTTTTACTGCAAAATAAGGAAATTTAAACATGTCAACATAAACGATCACCTCTGTAAATACTATTTGCCAATTACAGCTTTCTACGGTATGCTTTACTAGGGCATGTTATTAACTGGCCCTAAAAAATGAATTGACTAGGTTGCATAGCATTTATTCCTCTTCTAAGGCGGACGTCGATAGAAAGGCTGGCAATAATGTTAGAAAAGAGTACAATAAGATTAGAAAGGCTAAACTCAAAGCACATAATGAATTGTTTTTAAAGTCAGAGATTAAAAACAGTGTCACTGTCATCAAAAGACCAAAATTTCACGGTCTTTTAAAATATCAAAATGCACCAATATATATGGTATGTCCAATGACATTATAAAGGAAATAATAAATAATATCGCTGAACCTCTTTCAATAATCTATAATACATGTCTCCAATCAGGAATTTTTCCTGATCCTCGGAAATTTGCTAAAACAATACCTATTTATAAAAAAGGTTACAAAAATGAACCTTCTAGTTATCGGGAAGCCTCTATCATCCCTAGTTTTGGTTAAATATTTGAAGTTATAATAAAAAATCAACTTTTTCAAATTATTTTCCCTTCTGCAGTTTGGTTTCCGGCCTGGCAAAACCACCATTCAAGCCGTAGATTATGTAATCAATTCAATATTAAATGCCTTTGAGGAGAAATCCAACGAACCACTAACAATGATCGATATCTCAAAAGCCTTTGACTGTGTCTTACACCCCTTAAAAAAGCTGGATATAAATAAAATATTATGGGATTATGGGAAATGAGCCTGGTGATACAATCATATCTTAATCAATCGTAATCAACATGTTGAAATAAATGGTAAAAAAATCAAACATACTTCCAGTCAAATTTGGTGTCCATTCAAGGTTCTGTACTGGGTCCCTTCCTGTTTCTTGTTATGATCAATGACGTTTCGTCTAACATCAATTGTAATATTGAAATGTAAGCAGATGACACCACCCTTGTACAAAGATATAAGCACTCCACAGATGCCAATGAAATATCAAGAAATGCATTGTCTCAAGCGTCAAGTTGGTTCTCATCAAATGGACTTGTACTTAACACTAATAAAACCCAGCGCTTGTAGTACAGTCTTAGTCCCAACCCAGATGAGTTCAAGTCAGTCAAATTGTTGGTAATACATATTGGCAGTAAACTAATTTGGGATCAGCATATCCTTGCAAATTCTAAGAGACTTCCTAAGGCACACTTCATGTTAAGGAAAGTTAGTAGACATATTCTCATTAATTATATTAAACTTCATACTATTCTTTATTTCATTGCCATCTTACATATGGAAGAAAGCTCTGGGTCAATTCTTATAATGTGCAGAAAATTTTATATTGCAAAAAAGAGCTATTCGAACCATCAGCTTTTCTCAAGATACTGAACATTGTAGGCCTCTCTTTATAAAACTAGGCATTCCATCGGTTTATAGCATATATGTTCACCAAGTGCTTACGTATAGCAAGGGCAACCTTAGGAATTACTTAACTAGATCTGAAATACATTTCCATAACACAAGAAATAAATGCCAAATTGATGTGACCTACTGTAGGCTCACCAATCTCTTCGCCAACATGAAATATTGGGGATGAGAATGTTTAATCAACTTCCCCCTGCAGGCTGGACTATATCTACAGTGAATTCTAGTAGTTTTATGCTCATGGCTAATCAATAGACCTTTTTTCTCAGTTTCAGAATATTGGGAGACAAATAAGAATGAACTATCTTTAGGTATGTAACCTTTCTCCCTTGACTTTGTGCTTTTTTGTTGTGTGTTCTTTCATCTTTTTTTATTACTGCACTTATGATTTTCTGCGTTTTTTCTTTATTACAATCACCCATAATGTTGAACATTGAATGAACATAACATTGAATGATGAAATAAATGATTATTAATACATTAACATATTCTCGGTTACATCTTTGAAAGGTTTATTTAGATTTTGGAAAATCCCCGAACAATTTAATGAAGTGCAAAAAAAATATGCAAGACAAAGTGGAGAAAAAGAAAATTCAGCCAGCTTAGGAGGGTTCACATTTTACAAGGGAAACAACCGGGGGGTGTAGACTCTTCTTTTTAATTTCTAATATAATTTAGGAAGATTTTGAGAACACTTTCTAAAAAAAGAAGAATTACTCCAAAGTTCTCATAATATTAATTGTGAACTATCGAATAAGTAATGAAATTAAAAAAGCGGAAGAACGACTTCATTTCATAAGAGATCGATTCTGGGACTATTGTTTCTCAGAGGAGTCCTAAACTGTTCAAATGCTTAACTGATTTGCCTTCACGCTCAATGTCTTCCTTTCAAGCTGATTCCGTAAAAAATGTCTCAATTAATCAACTGAATTTATCTTCTTATTCAATCCTCAGATGTACGAATTTAAAACAGGATATTCACCTTCTTTCCAAGTTTAGGTCAGGACAAAATGGCATTCTTTTCGAAGATAAACTCACATGGGTGTATATCAAAATTTATTTTTCTTAATTTTTTATTTCGTATCGACTCCATATACCAGCCTGATTTGATAATGTATAATATGATGTTTTCTCGGGTTTCACACCGGGTCAGGTCCTCCAGGAGAGGAACATGGAGGACCTGACCCGGTGCCTAATCTTGCTTTTTCAAGGACAATAAATCCTTTAAGTTTGTTGGTCAGTTCAATTGAGTTTTTAACACCGTATTTGGACTTAACTGTGTATTCTCGAAACAATTTGTTTAATTTGCATGACAGAAGGTGTGGAAGGGGAGGGAAGGAGGACACAGCTGAGACCACAGGTCGAATAGGTATGTCTTGTTAGTGCGATTTGGAGAGTCCGTACAATCTGGGAGCAGAGGGGTTCATTTCGATTAAACGCCATTTTTCCTTAGCATTAAAAATCTCCGATTTGCACACTGCACGTTTCACTTTACTTTGAAATGTCACGGTTGGGTTTTTTTGTCATAAGAGTTATGTGATTGCTATTTATAAAATCAAGGCACTTATCTACATGCATACACTTGGTCAACACTACGATACTACTTCCTTCGTCTGCTTTCTGGATGATGAGATCTTCCTTCTTGATCGTGTCTCTGAGCTGTCGGGGGGTGGATGCCTGGGGCTGGATCTTGGAGGAGCGGGTCATTGTTGGTGCTGCTTCCTTCGTCGAGGTCATGATGATTTTGGCGACTTGGTGTTGGGCAGCCAAAGATTCGTTCTGAGGGGCAATCACGCAATGGGAGGCTAGGTTCTTGATGTCAGATTCGAACACTTTTTTGTGGAGAGCAAACTTCAAAACTTTTCTTTAAAATATTCAACTCTTCCTCAGTGAACGTATAGTTACTTAGGTTGACAACTCTCGCAGACGGAACAAAATCGGGTGCTGTGCAATTAATTACCAGGTGTAGTTAACAAACTATTTTTTGTGGTTATTATTAAGAGGTTGCAGAGTTTTTTTCTTTTGGGTTTCGTATTTGTCAGACAAGATTTTACTCACTAGGTCTTTAACGCTACCCACAAATGTTATCCATTCCACAAAATGTAACTTGGAGCAAAGTTCTAAGTGCAGACAAAATAAATAGTGCAAGAAGGAATCTCTTTTTGCATACCACAGTTTCAACTCTCCTCTAGGCCACTGGACTTTTGCTTTATGTACTGCTCTTTTGGCTGTCGTAGATGAAGGGCTGGCATGGATCTGGATGTACGCGGGGAACATTCCATTCCTGAGGCACTTGCCGTTGAAGAAGATATTCAACGATGTGAGATGCTGTATTTGATGGAAAGTTTTAGGAATAGTTTCGCCTGTAATGCCATACTAGCTTCACGAATATACTCTACAGTTTCAGGCTTCATTTCGTGGAAGAATTTAGAATCCATATTACTCCATTCCCTCCTTGAGTGTATATATATCTGTGTTGTATGCCAAAAATTTTTTGTACCTGATGATACCGCAAGTCGGTGAAACGTATTGTACCGGAAAATAAAATTCCGTGGAAAAGTGCGATATTATCTTTTAATATGGAATCTCATAAAGTCTCTTTGAATTATCGTCAACATGTAGATTACAGTTAAAATCCCCAGTCAAGATGATGGAGATATTATTGTTGATGTTATGTAGCTCATCGAGCAATTACCCAAGATTATCTAAAAATACAGGAAAATTACCAAGCGGGGATTTATACATCCTCACAATGTACAACTTTTTGTTATTATTTAGGGACATGCAGGTCACACAGCTCTCAAAAGTTATTCTTCAGTTTGTTTCATAAGAGAAAATTGAGATGAAACATTGGCGAAAATATTTTTTAGAAAAATAATGACCCCCCACCATTTTTATGATTGCTGCATGTGTACGCATCAGTGACCACGTAGCTGAGTAGAAAGATTGCAGGAAGTTCCACAATGGCCAACCAATGTTCACAATTACACAACATGTCAGGTTAGAGATCCTGAATTAAAGATTCAAGTTCAAGTAGTTTGTTCCGGAGGGACCGGATATTTAAATGTAACACAGAAATCGAGTTAATAAAGTAAAATTTACTATTAGAATAATCAAATGATTGTGAAGAGATTAGTGAAGACGCCAAATCGCCATTAGTATTTGAGATATTTCCTTTGGAATTTATTTCGTCAAAGAAACTTTTCTTAAAACAAAATCTATTTATCACAGGCCAAAAATTAGGGTCTAATATTTTATCAAAGTCACTGTAATCGATTCCTATTTTCCGAAAGAACTTTTCCAAGTCACTTTGTCCACAGATTCACAGGCTATACCAATATTTTGAATAACATGATTTTTTACCTCAATAATCATCGTATCTTTACACACACGGCCGACATAAACGGAAACAGTCCAATCTTACCACAATGTGGTAATAAACTTTATATCTATGAAATGCTCCATCGATGTGTTTAGAAATGAAAGGAGTTACCACTATCACATAATTATCATGGTGCAACATCTCAATTTGATCCATCATTCATCAATGCACGATTACAAGAATGAATAAAAATACACAATTTTTTAACTTACGGTTTACGCAGATGTTATGCCATGAGTACTAGTAAGTATATTACTTGAGTAACATGTTGCATCAGAGATAGTTTCAGAATTAACTTGAAGGAATTCTTTCACCTTGAAGGAACAGGAAAACAAAAATACACAGTGCAATTACTCAGTTAAATGTTTATATACTATGACTTTCATTTTTCCATGGTTTAACCAGAGATGGAGAAATCTATGTTGTAATAAATAGAAATAAAATTGTGGCAGTGTTTCCGCTCTATAGATCTCATAGCATGTCATAGCATAGGTATGAATTTACTCATAAGTGAATTAATTGGACAAATTTTTCATTGTTGATTTCTTCACTAAATAACTAAGGCCCGTATTAATAGTCATTTCCCCTAGTGTCTACCAGCTTACTCCTAGCGAGTAATCTCCCAGGAGATATCCTTCAAGCGGTATTAATAAACAAATCCTGGGGGTCCCCTGATCGGGAGTACCTAAGTTAAGAGATTTGGCAATAACGTGATGGAAAATCGTAAAATTTCTTTTCACTCTTCAGTTGTTTCAAACTTATCGTGCCTTATTAAACGTGAAAATGGCCACTCTAAGGGCAACTTCATTTTCAGGTGTGGAGAAGAAAATATTTTGTGACCTGGTAGAAAAGTACAAATATGTCATAGAAAATAAAAAGACGGACGCAGTTTCATGTTGCACAAAGAAAAAAACATGGGCAGCGATCGCTGCCCAGTTTAACAGCTATAGGGATGTGGTGAAGAGGGATGACAAACAGCTGAAGGTGTAAGTTGTTATATATGAAAGGAAGGTAAAGAGTGAACTTACATACTATTGATGTGCATTAAATTAAAAACAATAAGGTCTTGTATCAACTTAAAAACAAATCTGTTCTAAAAATTTGTTAAGTAATGATAAGTGAGGGAATCACCCTTGATGACCGGGGTGATTCTCATTTATAAATTATTGAGTAATTTTCAAAACCAAAGGTTCCTTGAACCAAGTGTGAACTGAAATTAAATGCAACATATTGTTTCGTTGAGGATTGGCTGCTGGAATTATTAAAGATAAAGTCATATCTTTGTTATGCTTTCGATGGCTGGACTCTTACGCCATAATCTTATGGGTAGTAGCTGATGCTTTGTATGGCTTCATGTGAAATGGCTAATATGAATTGCTAGAGCATGACTGATAAATTAAGTTTCGGGATTTTAGCCTTGGTATGTACAGATGAACATATGCAACATCAAGTCATGTATGCAAACTGCTTTGCATGAAATAGGAAAATTAATTTCACATCCTGAATTACATAGAGAATATTTGATGTATGTTGTAAAGGATCGTTCTAAAAACACACTTTTGCCTTTAATACTTAAGCATGTCAAACGTGACTCTATT
>WURS02298572.1:0-18549 GCA_011762765.2 Rhinocypha anisoptera
TTCAATTGCATAACTTGAAAGAGACTGGAGGATAATATTTTAAGTTTACTCATAATTGTATTATTTTAAAAATAAAGCAATAAATAATATATATCAAGTTTTTACCTATCACCATAGGCAACATCGAAGTTCTCTATCCTAATATCCTGTGAACGATTGGTTCCTTTAGCTTCCATCTTTGATTCCTTTTTATTCATAACTTGAGAAGCAGTAGCACTTTCCAGCTTAGGAACTATAGGAGTGACTTTGCCCGAATCTTGACTACGTTTCTCTTGTTTTTGTTGAAGCTTGGCTTCGGCTTTCTCAAGTTTCCTTGGATCCACTTTCTGTAAACCAACCGAAATTATTTTAACCACAACGGTTACATTGATCAATTAACACGTGTATTGCACCTTTCACTCACCAGTGTATCATCTCTTTGCATCACCCAAATACTTTTGATATCATCAACATTGTTTTCTAAATTTGCAGCCATGCTGGCTAGATGAACAGGTGCATTTAAAACTTTAGCCGTTCCGTTGTTTAAAAGTCTTTTAGAGTCCGGCTTCATAATATCTAAGAGCCTGTCACATATATTCCTTAAATGAAAAGAAATGTATATAATTCAACTGCCATCAAAGTAAAGAAATAATAAGTCTTACTGGACAGGCCAAAGGCAATACCTTATGTCAAGTTCAGTTTTCTCCTCTGCCACCTGGTGCAGAAATTCACCAATGGCTTCGTACAACTCATTGCTATCCTCAAATTCTTCTGCTCCACCCGATAAAATACCTGTCACGTGTTCAAAACAAAATTTGACTTGGAGTCAACCGAATCCAGGAAATTCATTTAAATAACGAACAATAAAAGCATGTAAATAAAGCTGAGGCTGACTACTAAACGCAGGCCTTTTTTATTTGAATTACAGCATGGAAACATTAAATTAAATTAGTATAAATAATAGGCAAATTATACAAACTTTCAACATAGTGGTACATATCGTCGTCGATTGTTGGAAATTCAGACCGTAAGATATCACCACAGGCTGCCATGGTCAGCTCAGTGTGGTGATGACTTTCAATGACTATTTACTGGTTGTCAGATTGAACTTACACCCGGAAACTGTCCTTCAAGAATTCGCAAAAACAAATGCTTGTTGTCCGCGCAAGAGTACATTTCCGCTGCTTAGAGCGCTAAATACAAAATGTTGACAAAGTTGTCGAAAAGGGTGAATTTATAGTAAAATCATTTTTTACATTTAATAGACCGTTTTAATGATGAAATGAAATAAAAAAGTAAGAATAGAGTTTGATTATCTGACTTTTCCTGCAATAACCACGTTAATTCGCAAAATAAAGTCCATCAATTGAAATATATATGTTCTGATTTGTTGAAACTCGTGCTACAGTTTCACCTTCTATAAAGTAGCGTAAGCCACTTTAAAATCATTTTTACAATATTAGAATTAAAACTTACAAGAGTTATTATATATCTGAAAATAATGAAAAGATTTTGTCCAATGCCTGTTCGTTAAATTAGAAAGTCCTGTTGTTCCAAGGATTTCCATAATGATATACACCTTACATAATGATACACATAGCTGACAACTGTGACGCTATATCTAATTTGTTTTTAAAGTATTTTTTAAATTATTTAGCCATATTGAGCCTCAGTCAATTCTGAACTCTTTTTTTACTCCACCAGACCTGACTATCTTTTTACTGAACCATAAATATTGATGAATATTAATGACAGTGCAACAAAAACTTTTGAGTATATTCTGAAGTATATTGCAAGAAGAGAATTGTGACAATGATAAATTACACCTAACTGAATGTTCAATGATTAGATGAATTAGACCCTTAAGCGCTGTCCTGTGAGCATGTGCCAAAAATTCATACTCTAGAGGAAGTGACACAATGTGTGCCAAATGGCAACACAGCCTGTGTGGCTATTTGGCACATTATGTAGCCACTTCCTCTAGGGTTATGATGTCTTAAGACATTGTAGCCTGTAGCACCACCGCCCCTGTGAGTCACCTTGCTCTTTCCCACCGCCACTGCTGAATTCATAGAAGTTGGGGTCCGTGTCTAACTTGTAGTCTAGGCCATAGTGGGTAACCATTTTTATCATTGAATAGTTTGTTTATGATAAATAATGAAAGATAACTATTTTTTCATGGCAGAATATTTACCCTTGGATCTATATAGTATACTATATAGATCCAAGAGTAAATATATATACTTATATATAATGTTTCATTATATTATCAGTACATACATATAACGTTTGTAAAATTGTATAGGAATTCTTGGTTCTGTGATGGAAACTCACCTATAAGTTTTTCAGACAGCTGAAGTTAAGAACGTTATACCTAATATTTACTTTATAGAAAAAATACTGTCATACTTTATATGTGATTTTATTGAGTATAATTACTAATTCTTAAAAAATACAGACAAAAATAACTTAATTTGTTTTCGCCATTCAAGAGGACTTAAACTACTGGAACTTCATCATTCAATCATTTTATTTTTACACACAATAGCATTTTTAGATTCATATATGCAGTCACATTTGAATAAAATATTCTTGGATGATATTTAGACAATGAAACATCTTATATTTTAAGTCCCACCAAAATTTATTGAAAAGAAGATACAGAAGTAAGGATCTGGCAGGTGGAAGGACCACATATTTTCTTCTGGAAATATATAATAATACATAATAATACTACATTAATAATAATACATTCAAATAAAATGTAACATACATCCATGACGATAAATCTGTGGTATAGGCTCTATGTTTCCATGGACATTTTATTATCATGAAAATGTTTTTAGTCAAGCAAGCACATAATAAAAGAATATGTTGATTAAAGTGGAAGATATATTATGCATTCCTTCTGAAACAGAATTAAAACTGAATTGTTTCCTCTTTCATGTACATACTAGGATCATCTAGTTCCATCATAATTATTTGAGAAAATTTTCAATGAATCAGCATTTAAATATCTTTAATACAATATTGGTAAATGCAACATTTTTTGTGGAAATAATATGCACAAGAGGTAAAGAGTTAGTAGAAAGACTCGTGTTTAAAAGAGAACCATATTTATGAAACAATCATTATTGTTGCTTCATAGAGAAGGAAGTTGCAACTTAGACTAACGAGCATCCCAATGAAGCAACAGGATATCTCCATATAAATATTTTGAACTGCCTTTGATCGTGTGAATTGCTGTTGTGAATTATAACAAGATATCTGGACAAATAAATAAATGCATCAACATTATTATAAACTGTGATTTTCTGAGCATGAGATATTTTCTCAGCAAGTAACTGGCCCCATATTCTGATTTGTGAATTCTACATGCTTTTGCTATTAACCCTTTTGATGCTGTCGAAGTCTTTAGATGGCAGAACGTTTCCTATGCAAATGAGTGAACGAACAACAGAGTTGTGGCTGTGAATGCAAACTAGGTGGAAACCAGGCATAAAATTTCACCCTTCTGCACCTGATCTCACCAGGATTCCTGACCTTTTTCTTTAAGCATTGTTAGGGATACCTGACCCTAGATCCCCTTTGTATCCCTCTAGCAGCATGAGACCACTGTCAGCCTGAGGAAATTACAATGGTTTTCCTAAAAAATTATTTGTTGAATTCCTTAAATATATAACCTCAGAAATTATTTATTGTGTTTAAATGATTATTTCCTAAATTCTAAGTGAAACCCTAGTGTCATTTGACAGATTTTTTGAGAAGAAAAACGTAATCATTTCAGGTAGGAAAAATGTGCTCTCGGGGAAGTGAGATGCATAACTCCTTTTATTATTTCTAATTTCCTTATTATTATGCACCAAAAATGCAGTAACATGTATGTTAGGAAACAATTTGTTTATCAATAACTAGCACAGAGTTGACCACCACTTTGGAAAAAATAACATGCATTATATAAAAATACAAATAAAAATTTAAGACCTAATATTTAAAACTCACTTAATGCAATTTAAAAAAATTCTTTTGCAAGGCATTTAGTTCAGGGTTAATCTGAAAAATTGTGGAAAGATCATCATTTTCTTAGGGTAATAGAATAATATCATTAATTTCAAATCTAGATTTTTGTTTAAAAATTTCAAATGGCCAGCAAAATACAACATATTAATTTAAGACATCATATATTTAAAGACTAAAATAAATGTTTGTGGCAGAAGTAATGGAATAACATATTCTAGACCAGGGTATTTGCTGTAATATACATGATGAGTGAGGTCTGCAATTATGTCGGAGGGCCATGTTTTCCCAACCCACTCTCTGACTGAAGGGGACCAAGAAGGGTAAACATTTATACATGGAAACTATACCTATCACTTTGAAAGAGTTGGGTATGGGGTTGTAGAGCTCTTGGATTTCTCTACACTCATAGTTTTATCTCAGAAATTTGCTGCAGAAAAAGGGTTATGTGAGTTCTACCCTCATTTATCAAACCAACCCTTATATTAAAAAATATGATGGGGTGGTCATATTAATGTGAGATAACCATAGTGTTGATCCAAATATACATCTGCTGAGGTGATTGAAGACAGGCGTCTAAAATGAATTTTTCACATTGCTACACATTAATGACATCCCTTATCCACTTATAAAATTATTATTACCCCTTTATGTCATAAACATATGTCCATAGACATTACCATTTTTATGTTGTTGGTTTGACAAAGCTTCTGCTTCAATGTGAGTTGTGTCCCAAAAAATAAAAATTGCATAAGATGCTTGGACTGGTTTAAAATTCCCTGAGGAGGCTGTCACCTTATAAAAATTATCCTTTGAAACCAGTTGTGTCTTATCCTTTTGTTCTGTGGAAATATATCAAAGCTTATATTTGTTTAGATTGGTAACTTAAAATATTTTTAAAAGATCACAATACTAAGCCATACTTACAAAAATATCAAAGATCACATCATGAAAATTAATGGTATTCAAATTGAAACATCCATGTATGAAATTTGCATTTATGAAAAAACCACTGTCTGCATCCTGAAGGTTAGGTTAATTCAGTGAGGGTAGAGAAACTAACTAGTACTAAGCCCAGTGGAAAGACACATCAAGGTAATATAAGCGGGGCCAGTTCCTTCCCCTCTGGTGCCTGTGGTTTCCTAAGGAGATCTCTTACACAGAAAATCAATCAGCTTAGATTCTAGTTGGCATCCAAGGGTGTGACTAGGAATTAAACCCAGGTCCTCTGTTCAGTATGCTAATGCTCTACACACTGGACTAACAGTACTTTTGAAATGTACATAAGTCACCTTTATTTTGCTTCTTTTAGCTTTCTATAAATTCAGTATTGACAGATGATAGTCTGTGACTCCATTTATTTTTACAAATTGGTCATTAGTAACTTTGAGATTAATCAGATTTGATCAGCTATTTTTAATGATGGAAAATAACCATCATTCTAATGAGTGCTTAAGTAATGAGTTTCATTATTCATAAAAATAGTTAATACACCTAGAGTTCTTCAAATAATGTAAAATAATCTTTATAAAACAGAAAAATGTTAGTATGTGCTTGCTAAAAACTATCTTTTCACCTAATGAAATATAATAAATAGTGTTATGAGGTTATATAGAAAAATTCAAGGAATTAAGTAAACCTTTATAAAAATCCAATTTGAAATTGAAAAAACATTAAAAAGGTCCTTTTTCATTTAGGATATATGAAAAGGGATTTTTAAAATGTCACAAAGGAACATTCACAGACCAGGATGCATTACCAAAGAGACAGTATCACAAGAAACATCCTTTCCAGTCATTTGTTCATATAAAATAAAATTTCATTCACACAAGTCCATTTTTAGGGAGAAGAGTAAAAATTCTCTAAATAGTGTAACTTAGTTTTCAATAAAACAGGCAGAAATTTCATAACAAAGAAGATAAATAGTATCATTATAAAGGGTTCACAAACATATTAACAATGTCATACTGATGTTTCTGGATTACTTTCTTGGCTCAACTCATCTTTTTTTCCAGAACCATTTTGTGTACTGCCCTCATCTTTATTAGAATTGTTTCCAGTATAAGCAGTGCAAAACACATCTTCCACTTCTATTTTGGATGGTCCTGCTACACCAAACACATCTTTCTCAATTTGAGATGGTTTTAAGGTTGTGTCCCCTTCATCACTTGAATTTTCACTCAAATATGGATGATTATTTCCTTGTTTATATCTTTTGTGCTCATGATCGTCAGAAAGATGTTTTTTGTCTTTCATACCCCTCCTGTGGTCATTAAAATCAGTCATAATACAGATCCTTGGGAAAGAATTGCTCTCTCTTTTCTCCTTGTATATCTTCCTTTTACAACTGCCAGTCAAACTACGAAGGTTCTTTGCCATTCCATTAACTGCAGATGAAGAAGTAGGAATTTTGCTTTTCGTATTCTTCTTTCTTGATTGGTAAAAAAAACATTGGGTCTTTGAATCATCCTCAACAGGGAGAACATGTGGAAAACCATAGGGAGAACTGGAAGGAGAAATCTTTTTACAAAAATTTTCCTTTTCATCACCAGCCCATGAGTGAACATCTCTGACTTCTTGCTTGGGTTCTCTCTCTCTGTTCAAAATGCTCAAAGAAAAGGCATGATTCATTTCTCCTGGGTTAGCATCGCCATCAACACTCCATTCTGATGGAGTGGACGTCTCTGATACAAGAGGAGTGCTCTCATTCCCCCAGTCATCGCCTTCTCCATCATACCCCAGTGCAAAAACATCATCTTCAAGGGAATGCTGATGCTGTAAGCCATCTTGGGAATCCATTTCAGGGGTCACTAGATCATTATTTTGGTTGCATTCATCTTTAGACATCTGATGTGCTTTTGAAGGCCCACATCCTAACTCATTACCCCCATATTCGGCTGAAATTCGAGGTGAACTCTGTAACATCACACTCTTAAGGGGTGATGAATGACTTTTGGAGATCCTAATGTCAGTATTTTCAGTACAATATTTATTACCCTTTGGAGAATCATTTCCTTCTGATGTGGCCTTGCTAATTGAATGGTTTTTTGATTCAAGTTTTCTCATGCACACAGCACCTGCCTCATCAATTATATCATCAACCTTTTTAATAGAACCACAAGAGGAACTAGATGAATTATCTTCAAATGCTGATATTTTTTCATAACCAGAATTTGGTATTCCAGAATAAAGTCCTTCTATAACAGCACTGTGGATTTTTTCTTGATCAGCTAATAATTTTTTTCCCAGGCATGTGTAACCTGAAGGAAGGAACAAAATAAGGAGTACTTACAAATGATCGATTCACAGAACTTGTGTGAATTATGGAATTTTAAATACCACCATAATGTGACACTTTTCAACAAAGTGATGCTACTCACTTCTTGATATAAGCAATTTCAGTGACTAGCATTATTCAATAATTAACTATTTATTCAGTTTGATATCTGTCATACATTTTTATTTATGACAAAAATTGTTGTTGATAATGTAAACTTGCTCAACATTGTTACTATTATACTTCTTAGATATTGGTTTAAAGCAACATGAAAAGTACAATAGAATTTAGCTTACTTAAGAACCATACAAACCTAATACAATATTTTTTTGTAAAACAATTATTCAATCCTAAGCTTTAATAATGAGGCATTATCTTCTGAAATTCATTATCTTTTCACCAAAATTCAGTTGGGAAATAGTTTTGAGGTTTTGTGACTCAATTGTAACAATATATGGATACTTCATAATAGAAAAAGTAAATGAATGGAATAAACATATGAATGAAATTAGTATGAACAAACATTGAAACATGAAATATTTTGAGTAAACAGACATAAATGCAAATGATTCACGAGAAAGATCAATAGTTTGCTTGAAGATCAACGTCAGAAGGATGGTCATTGAAGCATCAAAAGGCTTTCTCCAATGCTTTAATATTTCAAGAATTTCTGTGAACTGCATTAGTATGGGCAGATGCACCCTCCGACTAAGAAAGCAGTTTTTGACAAATTAGACTATTCTAGATATTTTCTACTGTAGGCCTTGAAAAAAAGACATCACAGGGACAAAGAGTCCAGTTAGACTAATATCAAAGAATGTGCTAGTAATAAGAATCCTATAAACTGTAGAAGTATTTCACATATTCCAAAGAAATTTAATTTCAAATATAGCTATACCAACCATTGTTGGGAGATAATGGACTGTGCTACTGCCCCATAGAGATCCACTGATTTAGGTATTATCTCCTCCAAATCTTTTATGCAAATAAAAGCACTGTCAATTTTGTTTGCAAATGATTGAATAACTCTTTCCTGCGTGGGGTATTAATTCTGTGAATCAATAAAAGTTTGTCCCAAGAAAAGGAATACCCAAAAAATCTATTTTTCATATTAACACTTATTATATAGTTATGACTCAGTTCAAACTACTTGATTATGAAGGTGCCCATTTATGAAAATTTTCTTTTTTCTTTAATACTCTGGTTTTCCAACAAATTATTTTAAATATGGAATCCAAGGTTTTATTTATTTTACTTCTTTTCATCAATTATTGTCTGTTAGCTCATTGCTCCTTTTAAATAATGCTAGACGACTTCTTTTGGGTTAAGCCTTTTGAGGACTTCATATACTATTTTATGTAGTCTCAGCATCATGCAACCTGAAATTATTTAATAGCAAATTGGTTGCTATTACACATGCCTCATAGATTCAAATTAAAAAATAAAAGTACAGTTAAAGTGATAAACTTAATTTAGAAATGTAAAAGTGAGACCGACTTATAACTAAATTTTCATCAAATCCAAAATAGAGAAATATACATTAAAAATAATCTGAAGAAAAATAATGCATGAAAATAAAGCTAATTTTATATTAAAATAATCTCCTAGTCCTGACTGAATTTCTATTACACCTTTGGGCCAGAAAGGATTTTTTTTAATTGGGTTAACATATGAGATATTGATGAAGCCCTTTCTGTTTTCCATCAGGTGAGACAGAATGGCTGATGTTTTGATAACAGACAGATATATAATTGAACCAACTTCATAAGCAAAGAATCTTTTCTTTACAATGTTTAGGGATATTTATTGTTTCACAGATTTTACTTACACCAATCTGAAATAAATTCTCCAAGCACAATGCTGAGAAAATACAATGCAATTACTTGCTTAACACCCAAACCTCTCATCATTTTCATCTAAGATACTAACCAGATACTGTTTATATTCTCCTTGCTCTGATTTGTGCCAAACTGATTTAATGTCTCTCACTCAAAAGGATTAATTTTAACATTTCAATGGATGTTCTTTCGTCGTCAGCATGAGAGATGATACTGATATCAGAAGGAGAGGCAAGGTTTAGGAGAGAGAGGTGGTGGGGGGAAGGGGGAGGGAGAGAGAGAGAGAAGGAATAGGGGATGGATGGAGGAAGCTGAGTGCTGGAGGTAGAAATTGGTAGTTGAAGGTTTAGTGGCAAATATTCAAGCTCAAAAAAATTGAAAATTCTTTGCTCAATATGTGGTTTAGTTCCAGGGTTTTCATGTCAAGAGATATGGTAGAGACAGGGAAGATTTCATTGTGGGACAGAGGAGCAGGTATCAAATGTGAGATTGTGGGAGGCAGTTTATTTGGGAAGGGGGAAAATATGAGAGAAGGGAAGATCTAGTAGAGTGTCTATGGATTTTCATGTGGAGGGCTAGGGTGGTAGTGCATTCACTGATGTATAAAGCAGGGTACAGGTTACATGAAAAGTGGTAAATGACATTTTTGGCAGTGCAGGTGCCTCTGGTGTATATGTTTCTGTGAGAGTAGCACTGTGGGTCAGAGAAGGGGGCAGCATTTGCAACATAGGAAATGCAAGGAAAGGAGTTCAGTATGGGAGTAATGGAGGGCTGTGTCAGAAGTTTGGAGGATTAGAAAAATGGTACAGGTTATCATGACATTTGAAGGTGACAGAGGGACATTTGGGGAAGAGGCATGATATGAAATTGTTACTTTTCAAAATCAGGAAAAATTCATTGAGTAAGTGTCAGATTTTGTGGGCCCCAGGGAAAAAGGAGGTACAGAAATTGGGTCCATCAGTCCCATAAGTGCATGAATGTGGTGGGTGGGATGTTTTGACTAGGATACCATTGTATTTATCTCAACCTGATGTCCACTAGAGACCCACTCAGGCCCTAAGATAGAAAATGTTTAATTATGACGTCGTATCATAGGAAAAATCGTTCCCTATAAATCTACAAATCAGCACAGGTCTCCAAGGGACAGTTTGGAAACAAACCAAGTAGTTATAAGTGACTTTGCAGCATCTTTGAAACTATAGGCTAAAAAATGGCCACTTTGTGGAAACTGTTCTCATACCTATGATTAAAAATAATCATGGTACTAGATAATTCGGCTATGTGATTTAATTATACCATAATATCATCAAGCCTAACTTGAAGTAGATTATGAAATGGCCAACTCTTAGTGATAATCACTGTGATTTTCATTTGCGTAATGGATAACTTCCACCATATCACACCAGAAAATATTACTGCTGTTCTTAGTGATAAGGTAAACCATAACAGTTTCAATGCTGATGTAGAACTAAAAAAGAAAAATAAGCATGAAGGTTCTGGTATGGTCAGAGGTTTTCACTTATGAATGATGCTGCACACGATGAAGCAAGAGTTTATTTTATCTGGACTAATAGTGGTTACCTAACTTTTGTAAACTTTTCTGAAAATGGGGATTATAAATTGCTACAAATGAAAGCATAAAACATGAGGCATTATGCTAAAAAACAATGATAGATGCTGGATATATTAATATAATTATACGAATGAATGCAGCATTGAAAACTCTCACTCCTACAGGAATGTATAAAAAAATTAAAAAAGCATGCAAGAAAAATAACTTTATTTAGCATATAAATATTTGCTTGCCAGTATGCTATACCAACAAATGAGGTTCATAGGGATCATTTTACAAATTTTCAGCTTGCTACAGAAAGAGTACAATAATCAAATTAAGATACAAACCTCAGATTTTTAGAAAAATGGAGAAACAATAAATATTTTTAAACGTTCACTGAAGAAAACAAATCTAAAATCAATTTTCAAATAAAGTGTCAATACTCATTAACATTTTTGAATGGTGGCAAATCAATAATTTCAGTAATAAAATCAATTTGAAGTTAGTTTTAAATAAGATAAATTAACACAGAAATTTTGATGTATCAAAATATGAACACAGACTCTTTTAAGGATAATGGTTATCTAATGACACAAATGACAGTCTACTGCAAATGCATGATATGGAAAATGGCTCATAACAATTATTATGTACCCCAGACTGTACAAGATCCCTAAGTTTAGAACCATGAAAAAATATACACAGAAATCCAAAATTCTGTAGCAGTTATAAATGATTACATGATCACAGTTGGGAACTTTAAACAATACTGATGAGACATAAGAAATCAAAGCATGACTGTTATTTAAGTATAAATAAGAAAGTGTTTATAAGGTCTTTCAAAAAGAAAATTGATACATATGCCTGATGAGTGATTGACAGCAGCAGAGCTATAAATAATTTCAAGACTGCATAAGCCACACACAGTTAACATAATGCATATTAAGAACAAGGAATGTGTATTACAATGCTCTTAAAAATTATTTGTAAAAATATTCAATTGCATCAAAATCACATGAAAGAATTAATTTTTATCCATGATTGATGAGAATAATATGCTTCAGCTGCCAAAACTAATGGAATGTTAAACTATTCACTTAAGCATGCAATTAAATAACTTCAGATAATACACATTCTATAAGCAATGAGTGGGGAAGATAGGCATATCTCCGTACATATAATTATGCAAACATTCATAAATGCTTAATGGGAATAAAATTACAGGACAGCCAGCCATTCCAACAAAAGAGAAGTTCCTTGTAAATGAAAGCAATGGCAGCGCTACAGCTCAGCTAAAATATTTAAATGAAGGTGAAATCAACATTTCCTATGTATTCTTATCACACCTGGATTTTACAAGTTAAAGTTTGTGTGTCACACACAGTAAAAGCTTTCTAGTACTTAGAAAATAATTTAGTATATCTGCAGTGAGATATTTCTGTGATCTTTATTTGCACCATTCAAGTTTGTGAGGTTTCGAAACTTTTTTGCAAGTCTTATCCTCAGTAGATTCAAATGAAGTTCAGTTAAACCATTCAACAACTTGATCAAAATTATAAAAACAAAATTAGATAGACAATGAAAATTAACAGACATTGTTTACACAACTGCATCTCGCTTGGGACTATTTACCTTTATTTTTTTCATTAGATCAAAAGATAAATCAGCAATCATTTTATAAGTATAACTAGTTAAATGCATTTCATATATTTGATCCAAAATGTGAATAGAGTTTCATTGAAATTAATCAATCAAATCAATGAAGATATTTTTCCAAAATATTTTCACACTTGGATCTTTTTGAAGTTCAATTGTCCCCTAACACTTGGACAACCACACAAGGGAAATGGATCATTCATCCAAGTAAACGCGTGACTTGCCACAATATCGATAATTAAAAGAGAATAGTAAATTTGAGCTGACAGTCATTTCAGAGGCATCTGTCACTATCAAAAAATAAATATCATTAATAATCCACTTTTCATTAGAAAGTAATTTGACTCATGGTGCAGATGCTAAAGAAAAGCTACACGGAATGAAAGTCCATAGTTCTTTATGGTAGAAATATCAAATGCAGATGCTTTAAATTCATCAAAGGTCAAGATAAATTTCTCATTTTTCAAAATAATAGCTGAAAGATAAGCTTTTACCATACAACACCACACAATAAATAACTTTTGATAATATATTAATCTCTTAGAGCATGACATACCTGAAAATGACACTATAATACCTTTCAGGCTTTTCAATGTCTAAAGTAAATACTGGGTAAAATGAATTGACTAAAAAATAAGTTTCAGAATCTTTAGACCAAAAAACCTAATATGTTGACAAAATTATGTTTTAAATAGTAAACACAATTTTAACACCTCATTGATATACTGGGCTTAAAGTAACTAAAGATGATAAAGATAAGCACCAATATTCCTCTAAGTAATTTAAAATTTGACAAAATATAAAATCACTGGAATCATTGAAAGTTTTATAGAAGCAGCATTCTAAGAAATTCATCCTAAATGAGGATCTTCAATGAATATTTATTCCAAGCAAAAAATAAATTAGTGCTGAAACAGCCACTTTTGAGACAGCCATAATAATAAATATATCAGCAAGGGAAACTGGAGAACCTTTGGCAAAAGACAAGTCTGGAGATCTGCTTTTCTTTTTGTGTATGTATGAATGAACTTGGTGAGAAGGATAACGAAGTTATTGGGCAGCCTGGGATTGAAATATTTAATATATTAAGAAGCCAACGCAATTGCTTAATATTACCTTAAATTTAATCATATTCCATCACTTAATGAAATATTTTTAGGGTAATGTGTCCCAGTTGCCAGTTGATATGAAACTGTAAAACTGTTAAAGCCTTCTTAGAATTGATATAGAAATCAGTGCTTCATTAATACAGATCTCGTAAAATTAAACAAGGACAATTCTGCCAAGTATTTCTTCATGCCATTGAAAACAAGTATGATACAAACACAAGATTACCTTAAGAGAAAATAATTATATTGCTTACATGTAACTGGTAATTTTTAGTGCTAATTGGTGTCAATACAATTTAGAATAATTTACCCTATATGCTTCCCCCCCGTTGTTTTCATGCATTTCAAAAAGACCGGAGTGCCTTTTTTTTGAACACTTAACATTTATGCAACATAATTAATAATATAACTGAATGAATGGAGGTTTAGACTTCAATTTTCCAAATCTTGCTACCTTAGTTTAAAACATGCTTAATTGATTGGTAATTCAAGCAATTATTTCTGCTGCATTATCAATATCGATTGAAACTTGAAGATCTTGAAGAATAATCCTGTTTCAAAATAAACACACACACTCTTAGACAACTCATTTCATATTCACACAACTTCAAACTGTTAAGGTATTTTTTTACGTGTATTATTAGCTCTCTGACTCTGATACATCACCATCGTGTCGTTTTGACCCACGTCCCTTCAACACAGGCATGCCCCTCCTGCCGGCACTCGTGCTTTCCTCACCTCCACTCCCTGAGATGTCCTCCCCACCCCTCTCTTCCTCTCCCCCCCTCTCCTCTCCCCTGACATGCTCTCCCCTCCTTAGCTCTCCTCCCCTGCTCCGCGAGGCGACCTCCCTGCCCCCTCCTCCTCGCCCCACACTGTCCTCCTCGATGACAGAGCCTTCCTCCTCCACCTCTACCTCCTCTTCTTCCTCCTCAGTGTTCCGCTCCTCGTCCAATACGTCAGTCAGAGCATCCCGATTTAGAGCTTGCAAAGCCTCACAGATCATTTCCTCTTCCATCATCACCTGTAAATTTGGAAAGGACAATGAAATGATTATTATAATTTTTATTTTGGATTATTTATTATATTAAATATTTTAGAATTGGAGCAGTTTTGGATCCTTATCTAGCCAAGGAGAAAAATATTGAACAGATCTCAGGGGCTAGGCCCAAGATTTGTTACAGAAGCTTTAAAAGAAAAGCAAAGCTGGTATTACAGAGATGATAAAAAAATTGGGTTGGGAATCTCAGGCATCAAGGAGGAAGAAAGTAAATGCATACATAAATCGTATATTGGGGATGTTGCATGGGAAACTCTAACCAAAAACTTGAAAAGCCTTGTTATCTGGCGAGGAATGACCATAGTTTAAAGATAGAGCCTACAAGATTGTTGTCAAATACAGGGAAATATGTCCTTTTCTAATAGGGGGATAGAGAATTGGAATGAACTTCCCAAGGAAATTTTAGATCCCTTTCCAAGTAATATTGGAAGGTTAATGAATAGGCTCTGAAAATAATTGTTTTATGTAGGGAATTTCTATGTATAATTATACTTTTTTAAAATTCCTGTAAATATCTTCTTTTTCTATATCTTGTAACGTTTGAGCTTCACGTAATATTTGTAAATTTATGTTACCACCTGACCAAATGGTGAACTTGTAACAATTGTGATAATAATGATAATTAGTGGAAAAGGTCATCAAAAATTCAATCACTAAGACATTAGCAATATGATGAGCAAATAACTTATCAGTCAGGCATGACAGTTGAGAGTGGATGCATAAACATGCAAGAAGACACAAGTAGTAGTCTTGTACTAATTAAAAAGGTGGCATAGTGACTCAGGGAGGTGATCTTGTAGATATGTATACAGTAGAACCTCAATTAACCACCCTAAATGAGGTGGAGGGCGGGCTGGATATTCGTTAAAACAGGGAGAAAAATTGTCCGAGCATCTTAGCGGTAATGACATGGAAAAAGTTAGTTATTTTATTCAAAAACCATTATTTCATAACTGCAACTTGTTTTTCCACCTATTTGATGTTGTTACTCCAATATATACCTTACTTTACATAATTTTTATCATAAAAATCATAATTATTCACCTAAAAATCTAAAATTATTTCCAATGATCAATGCTGCACTTTATATCAATGACTTCGCTTTATACTACTGCTTTGAGCAGTCATGATAGCTCTTGGCTATCAAATAGGGGGTCTAGATTCAAGTCCCAGTGACACCTGACACTTCCAACCTAAGTGGTTTTCTTGGTACCAGGTCTTTATGGGAAAGCTAAAGTAGCACAGGGTAGGGTGATGGACCCACTACCCTGAAGTGTTAATTTTTAAATGCCATTGCACTTGGTACTAGGTGAGTTTTACCCTCACTTATTAGTACCACACTTAAAAACATTATGGTTGAAGATTTGGAGGCTTTACATTATCACCATTAACATGAAATCAATTCCAGAAAGCAGATTCTATAATAATAATAATGGTGAAGACTGGTGAAAATCAAATGCTTTAATGCTAAATAATAATTGAATAGTTCATCTGTAATTCTATAATAACTAGTTACTAAGAAAAAGTATTGAAATACAATCTTGGAATCTGTGTATTCTAATGTACATAATATATTTTAAATAAGGATAAATATTTCCTTTCCTATGTGGGTCCTAATACCATTTTAATATTTCCTTCCCTACTATAATAGACTATGGTACTATGAACATGAAACAAAATAGAGAAATAGCATTCCACATAAATCATATAAACTTTTACAGTTACCATGTGGGCCCTTCAGTTCTAACATTTATAATTATCTTATACAGCATAAAAAAAATCAATGTGGGTTAAATTTACACTTTGTGCCTGCTTAGAGATTAAACCTTAAAGCAGGAGTGAAATGTACAGAGAACATTTATAAAATAAAACTTGCAATTTAAATAAAAATGCAAGCTTAAAATGAGCTACACTCAAATGACCAGCATAAGAGACATGTGTAAGAAATATACAAATCCCATACTGGGCGTGTAAAGCTTGTAAAAATTGTCTTGAGAACTCACCTGTTTCTCAAGCTGACTCTGCTGCTTGGACAGCCACATTTGGGGTGGAGATGAGATCCCAGAAATGGAAACTGGTGGGGAAGACGAGGAGTGCGACAAGCTGCCACCCTGTGATCGCTGATCGGCAGCACCCAGCTTGGGATTCCTCCCTTCCGGTTCATTATCTGCACTTTTGGTGGACACACTCCCTCTAGTACTCGACACAAGGGGTTTTGATGACTGGGGATCTTTTACCTGCGACTCCCAACCACCTTCCTGATTCAGAGTTGTTTCCATTATGGTGGAAACACGAGAGCCCTCCATGGACTGAGTCCTCACAACCGGACTGCCACTTATCGTGCTAATTTCAATTGATTTACCACTACCACCGGCAGGCCCTGCCTGAGAGGCGATCAGGGACGTGGGGTCGACATTTGAGTGTGACACACTCGGATTGTTGTATGACAACTGTTCGGACGAAGGTGATGTCACGGACACACTAGGAACATTGTGTACAATGGGCACACTGTCCGACATCCCCGAGGTGGATGGCTTGGAAGACGAGTACTGCAGCTGGTGACCCACGTGGCTACTGCTGCTCATGGAATAGGGCCTCGGTGATGACGATGAGGATGACGATGGTGCTGGTGCCCCCTCGCCAGCTGTGTGTGATTTCCCGGATGAAGCAAATCGAACATATTTACCCCCGAGCCCAACCTCATCCATCTGAGTCACTGACACACACTCCTGTTCTCGAAGGGCAACCACGAGCATTCTAAACAGTTCCCAGTCACCAAAATTCATTTTCAAAACCTGGAACATGTAATTCACATTATTGCCACATATTGAAATCACTACAATAAAAGCTTTTAGACCATTAAACTTTTCAGTGAGAACTCTGAGAAAAAGCTCCATTGAAATGAAAGAGTTCACTTTTAAAACTTTCATCTGGCCTATTTTAGAATATGGGGTTGCAGTTTGGGATCCTTATCTAGCTGGAAAAAATTGAACAGAGTTCGGTGACTAAATGCAAGATTTGTTGTGGGGAACTTTAAAAGAAAAGTTAGAATTACAGAGTTTGTAAAAAAAATTGGGTTGGTAATCTCTGGAGTTAAGGAGGAAGAAAGCTTGCCTTAATTGTATGCATAAATCTTACATTGGGGATGCTGTTAGGAAAACTGTAATTAAACGATTGAAAAGGCCTTGTTATCTGGCAGGAAAAGATCATAGTTTAAAGTGACCCTCAAGATCATTTTCAAGTACATGGAAATATTCCTTTTTTAATAGGGAGATAGAGGATTGGAATGCACTACTCAAGGAAATTTTATAACCCTTTCCAAGTAATAATGGAACATTCATAAAAATAAATTCTTTTATGCAGGAGAATTCTATGCATCATTATAAGATTTTAATTCCTGTTAATATCATGTTTATAAATCATGTAATGTTTGAGCTTTATGTAATGTATCTAATTTTATGTTACCACCTGACCAAGTGGTCAACTTGCAAATATTCTGTTAATAATGATAATTAGCCATCTTCATCAAAAAAAGTAATACTTTAGTGGCACGACCATCTTTTTTCACATAAAGTATGATAAAATTTTCTTGTCCTTTGGTTAAAAAAGGTTGATTGCACCACTGGAATATTTCAGAACAAACACACAAGTGTCTTCTCTATGTGCTTTCTATGTTTTACACATCTTTCAACTTTGACAAAATTCTTTATTGTAAGTTAGTGTGTGATTCATCTATAGACGTGTGGTGTGTGTTTTGGGCAACAACAGCATCCCTTATGTTTCGCTTCAAGTTTTGAGGGAATGAAATCAATGTAAAACCCCAAGGTCTCAACCTATAGGTGGAACTCCATCTCAGAGAAGATAGGAGAAAGTTAAAGTTAGAAATGAGAAAAGGAGATTGGGAGAGAAACTGAACATTAGAAAACAATACTGAAAGAAGAGAATCTGAACGTTGGAAAACAACACTGAAAGTAGGAGGAAATTTTTTCTAAGACCTGTCTTGGGAAAAAATTTTCTCCTTCTTTCAGGGTTGTTTTCTGATATTCAGTTTCTCTTCC